>MU778165.1:0-41330 GCA_026770625.1 Nicotiana glauca
ATCTGAAATTAGAAAGGAATTCTTTTGGGAGGGAAATTTGGAGGCTCAAACTTTGGAATCTTCAGGGGTGTGTAACTTGTTAGTGAAGGCATTGGGGCTGCCTTTTATAGGCAACAAATAGGGTAGAATGTTCTAGATGGCACTCACACAATTTTCCTCCTTTTAATTTCAGATTTCACCTATTAGTCCCTTCAATTTCTGACTTGTTTTTCAAGTTATTTCCCTAGATTTATTAAAATCTACACTAAAGTCCTATTCTAGAAGGCCCTAGGGTATTCTTTTAGTCATGAAATTCCTATGCTACCCTTACCCCTACTTTGAAATTACTATTCCTAACAAGACTATCCTTTCCCATGCCTAAACTACCCCTGAAAACCTCCTGAAATTACTAATTCTAATTGAACCTTCAATAGCTATAACCAATCACTGATCCAACTCAAAACAAATACCAAATGACACTATTAATGAATTAAACACTAACAATCAAACCCATGACTGTAATTGAACCAAATTAATTCCAAAAAAACAAAACAAACAAAAATTAGTGAGAATGAGCTAAAATCTTATTATTAGACTAAACCTCTATTAAACCTGTAGAAACCAAATCCCAATTCAGCTCCTCATAAATATAACAAAGGAGGAACCTAATTAAACTAACGACTGATTGAAACAATTAAAATTTGAGCAAAAGAAAATCAAAATCACATCAGAATTTAAACGAATGAATGACAATCAACCTAAAACGAATTAACCTAAACAACTTATAACAATCATAAAGACAATTTGATGCTAAACTCGACTGGAAACTGGAACTATGCTCAATAGAACAATGAATCAAACCAAGAGCTAAAGAAAAGAAAGAGAGAAATCTTACCGAAAATTAGTCTTCAAACCAACCACTTTTGGAATTGAGTTTCAATTAATGTTATAAGTTTACCTTTGTCAAGGTAATCTCATAACATTAATCAAAAACCATCTGAATTCCTTAAGCTTCAAAACAAGTCGTCATCTTAAAACCTCAGATCCGATGTTCGAGCCTAACTAGGATGATTCGAGAAGCACGGCTTGGGTATTTGGGACGAGAAGGTTGAGGCGAGTCTATGGTGTAAATTTGGGGTCATTTGGCATAGGTGACAAACTGGCCGGAAAACTTCAAACGGATATTCGAGGAGTTGGGGCAAGATTCGAGGGATAGGAATACGGGGAATGGAAAGAGGATGGTATGGGGAATCGACGGTGTTAATCTGGGGGTCGTTGGCATGGGTGGCGTTCGCCGGCGGTAGGGTTCCGGCGACTAGGTTTTTGCCTATTCGAACTGATTGGGTAGGATTTGAAGGGAGAGGGGTTTGGATTTGGAAAGGGGACGAGAAGAGGAGCATGGTGTGAAAATTTGGGGTCCTTCGGAGCATCGCCGCCGACGACGACGATTTTCAGTCGGCGGCGGATGGCAGAGATGTGGTGGGGTTAGGGCGGTCGTCGGCAGAATATGATGGGGTGAGACAAGGTACGAGGACGAGACTGTTGGTCTGGGGTTTAATAAGATTTTTTAGGACAGTTTTATTAAAGGGCCTGAATTAATGGGAGCCGTTGGATCTGGGAGATTGGATGGCCAAGATCAAACGACGTCAAAACGACGTCGTTTTGTATATAGGAAAATAGGACCGGATGAGAATTGAATTGGACTGGACGGGTATAAGCGGATTGGGCCAAGGAAATTCGAATAATATTGGCCCAAATTGGTCTTTTGCAAGACCACTCTCTTTTAATTTGTTTTCTTTTCAATTCTTTTACTTATTTTGTATTTCATTATTATTATTATTATTTTATTTTTATTTTTTTGATTTTATAAAATGCAACAATTAAAATGAAATTCTAATATATCTCAAAATTAAGTTAATTAATTTCTAAAAATATTTTAAAATCTATTTCAGGACGAATTCACATTTAAACAATAAAAAATGCAAAAGTGACTTTTTGTTATTTTCTTCCTATTTTGTTCTAAAACAAATTAATACTAAAAATGTAAAATTAAATCCCTAAATACAAATGCATATTTTTTGTATTTTCTTATGAATTATCATGCACAAATAAAAATGCAAAATTCAACAAAATTCACAAAAATTATAAAATAATAAAGAAATTATTTTATTTGGAATTTTTTGGGAATAATTTGCTTAAGGCAAAAATCACGTGCTCACAGCCGGCGGTAGTGTTCCGGCGAAGGAAATGCTGTTGTTCGAGGAGCTAGGCTAGGATTCGCGGGAAACTAAATGTAGGGTCGAGAAGAGAAAGAAAAGGAGATCTTGTGGTGTTAATTTGGACTGAAAAGGACACCGGCCGCCGCCGGCGGCGATTTCCGGCCGACGGCGTTAGGGCGGAGGTCGGTGGTGTTATATCGGTGATACAGAGAGTGATACGAGGAAGACTTTCATGTTTTTTTTTAGGGTTTGTGGACATTTTTATTAATTCATTGAGATCAAATCTGAGCCGTGGGATTAAAAAGATTGAATGGCTCAGATCAGGCGACGCCAAACGGCGTCGTTTTGTTTAATGAAGAGGCAGGCCGGGTTGGGGAATTAATTGGGCCTGGAAAATGCTACAAAATTTGGGGTCTATTTGGGGCTGGGCGTGTATTTAATTCAGATGGCCCAATGCTGAGCAACCCCCCTTTGTTTTATTTTCTAATTATTTTCTTTTACTCTTTTATTGTGTATTTTTTTTTCTGATTTTATAAAAATAAAAACCAAAAATAAATTGACTCAAACAATTATATTTCCTATTTTTCAATTATAGTAATTCCTAACCTAATACAAATTTAAACTAAAAATGCCAAAAATATTATTTTTTACTATTTTCCTCCTATTTTGTTATAAAATAAATTAATACTAATTAATACTAAAATGTGAGATTAAATCCCTAAATGCAAATATATATTTTTTTGTATTTTCATATGAATTATCATGCACAAATAAAAATGCAACCAATTAACACAAAACTCAACAAAATTAACAAAATTTGTAAAATAATAAAGAAATCGTTTTATTTGAAACTTTTTGGAATAATTTGCTTAGGGCAAAAATCACGTGCTCACAAAGTATACAAAACGCGTATATTTCACACATACAAGGAACGTGAATATAAAATTTTAGAATAAAAATACAACAACAACAATAACAACCCGGTAAAATCCAACAAGTGGGGTCTGGGAAGGGTAGTATGTATGCAGACCTTACTCCTACTCCGGAGGAGTAGAGAGGCTGATTCCGGAAAACCCTCGGCTCAAGATAATAAGAAAAACAAAAAAGAAAAAATATTAGTTTCACCACAGAGATCATAGGAAAAATAGGAACATAAAATGCATAAGGAAAAATGCGACACAAAGATGGTGGCTAGTAAATAGGTCCGGCACCGAAAGAGAATAAAAATGATTAAAATAAAAACGTAAAAAAAAAATTTAAAAAAACATACTGTGAGTTTACCCACTCCCTCCCCTGTTATTTTTCTCTTTATTCCTCCCCTTCCCGTCTTCAACCCAACTCATCCCCCATTTAATTTCTCTCTTTTTCTTCCCTTCTCGTTCTTCCCCCAGCCCTTTGCTCCATTTCTTTTTTCTTCCCTTCTAGTTTTTTCCCCAGCACCTTCCCTATTTATTTTTCTTTTTCTTTTCAGTATAAAATCGTGCAATTTGATTGATGTTTTTTATTATATTTGTACGGTTGTTGTTATGTATGGATGAATTAAATTTACCCAAATCTGATAGGAGTGTAATATTAGGAATCCTTTTCTGAAAGCAAGCTTTAATGGAGAAGGGACGGGATTAGAAGCTAGTGAAATCGTGAAGATGGATAGGAAGTGATGAGTGAAGGAATGGAGGCTTCTTCCATGAATCGCAAATCTCCACCGCTTACCGGCCCCATGGCCGCTTCCAAACGCCACAAAAATTTCAATGAAAACTATGTTAGCGGTTTCCTCATAAAAGGTGCCTCAAATACTGCACAAGGTGAAGCAATATCAAGACATAGTATATAAAGTTGTTTAATTGTATAAAATAGTTCATTATGGGTTTTTGCTTTTTCTTTTTGCCTTTTTACAAAGTGGGTTATGGGTCTTGGTCTCTTTGTCTTTTTCTTTTCTTTGTATAAGTAACCAAAATGTATATACAGAAGAGGAGTGTGGAATAAAAATTATACTCTACTGTTTTCATGGTATCAGAAGCAGGTGCTCTAATTTAGAGATCTTATTTCTCTATCTTTTGTTGTTTCCTCTTTTTTTTTCCTTTCACTTTTCTGTTCTATCATTTCCTTGCTATGGCTGTTACTTCGGAATCTGGTAATTCATCTGGAGAAGTCACACCCGCGACTATCCTTGATGCTGTCGTTGGGAACACCATATCAATAGCTTCAAATCTAGTGGATGGAACTCATCCATATTTTCTCAACTCTTCTGATTCTCCTGGAATGAACCTTATTAATATCGGTTTTGATGGAACCAGTTATGGAAATTAGAGAAAGGGTATTAATCTCTCTTTCTGCTAAAAACAAACTAGGATTCATCAATGGTTCATGTCAAAAACCAGTTGAGAACTCACCTCTGTTTGCACAATGGAGGAGATGTAATGACATGGTCATTGTTTGGCTATTAAACTCCTTAAGCAAGGATATAGCGGAAAGTGTCATTTACTCTCAAACAGCTGAAGAACTTTGGGCTGAGCTAGAACAAAGATATGGCCAAGCTGATGGTGCGAAGTTATTCCAGCTGCAAAGAGAACTTAATAACATTTTGCAAGGAACAAATGATGTTGCATCATACTTTACCAGGCTTAAAAGAATCTAGGATCAAATGAAGGTTCTTAATACCTTCATGTCTTGTGGGTGTGAGTGCAAATGTGGAGCAAAAACTCACAATCAAAAAATGAATGAAGATCAAAAGCTAATCCAGTTCTTGATAGGGCTCAATGAGGGATATTCTGGAGTAATGGAAAACATCCTCATGATGAAGCCCCTTCCTTCCATCGCACAAGCATATTCAATCATTTTACATGAAGAGTCTCAAAGGGAGGTACATTCTGGTCATCATGTGTCGGCTGAGCCTAGTGCTTTCAATATTAATGCACAAAAATAGAATACACAAAAACCTAACAGTGAATATAAGGGTAAAAATCATAACAGTAACACTAAAGCAAGACAAACCAACTTCTGCTCCTACTGTAAGAAAAAGGGACACCAGAAAGAGAAATATTATAAACTGGTTGGGTACCCATCATCTTTCAAGTTCACTAAGCCAAGGAGAAACTTTGAAAATGTTCAGGCTAATGCAACAGTAATTGTGGAAGATGAAACATCAAGAGGAGGAGCATCTATCACTAGAGGTGTTTCACCTAGCCTAATGAATCCACAAGGGTTCACAAAAGAACAGTGTGAGTAGCTGATTCGGATGATACATTTTGTACAGATTGGAAATATAAGCACTTCATGTTTTGGTGCTAATGCTAGTGCCAACTTTGTGGGTAAATGTACTGCTTTTCACATTTTTATTTTATGTTTTACAACTATCACATCCAAGTTTTGGATAATTGATTCAGGAGCCTCACAACATATGACTCATGATAGAAACACTTCTAAGAAATTTCAAACAACTCCTTTTCCCTGTTCAAGTTACACTACCAAATTCTTATAAAGTCAAAGTGTACAGTTTAGGAAGTGTATTAATTTCACTTGAACTTGAGTTGCATAATGTTCTTTATCTTCCTTCTTTCAACCATAATCTTTTGTCTGTTAACCAACTGTGCAAGAAACTAAATTCTAATGTTTTGCTTACTAAATCTGAATGTATTGTACAGGCCCCTTCTCTGAAGAGGCAAATGGTACTTGGTGAAGCTTTTGCTAGTCTCTATGTGTTGGACGATGATTCAACTAAATCTAGATTGTCTAAATCAGATCCAGTGTGCATTAAGCCTTTATTTCTTTTTCCTAAAAATCATGTGAAGACTTGTAGTGCAGCCAACTCAGAGTCTTTTGTTCAATCGTGTAGTTCTATCCCAGAGTCTATTCAAACATCTATAAGAGGAATTTTCCATCTAATGAAAGTTTGAATATGAATAAAATTTCAGTTTCTGATTCTATGAATTCCAACAGACTTTGGCATTTAAGATTGGGGCACTTACCTTATTATGCAATGAAGAATATAAAGAATATATCTCTTTCATCAACAGATAAAGAGTTTTTTCCTTGTGACATATGCCCAATGGCAAGACAATCCAAATTGCCTTTTCCAACAAGCTCTATTAGCTCTAAACAGTGTTTTGAATTATTACACATAGATACCTGGGGTCCTTATAATGTTCCCACTTGCAAGGGAGAAAGATATTTTCTTACTATTGTGGATTATTTTTCAAGGGCAACTTGGGCCTATCTTTTGTCTACAAGTCTAATGCTTTCCCTACCCTTAAATCCTTTTTAGCTCTTATAGAAAGACAATTTTCAGTCAAGGTTAAGATCAAAAGATCAGATAATGCATATGAGTTAGGGAGTGGAATAACTCCTTCAGATTTCTTTACTTCCAACGGGATAATTCATCACACATCATGCATTGGAACCCCACAACAAAATGGGGTAGTGGAAAGAAAACACAAACACTTATTAGAGACATGTAGAGCCTTATTATTTCAGTCTCATTTACCAAAGAAATATTGGGGTGACTGTTTGCTAACAGCTACTTACTTGATTAATAGATTCCCTTGAAGAGTTCTAAATAATAGATCACCCTATCAATTTTTGTTTGGAAAATTACCAGATTACTCTCATTTGAAGCCTTTCGGTTATTTATGCTTTGTCTCTACTCTTTCTAGAAATAGAGATAAACTACAACCTAGAGCAATCACAGGAGTTTTCTTAGGTTACCCTTTTGGAAAGAAAGGGTATAAAATTTTGAACATTCAATCGAACCACATATTTGTTTCTAGGGATATAAAATTCTTTGAGTCTATATTCCCTTTTTCTTATTCCACTCCTTTTTCAAAATTGTTTCCAGCTAGTTTTCTTGTCTCTGATGAGGAAATGCATATTTCTTCTTTACAACATGAATCCAATTCACCTAATGTAACTATACTAGGTGTTGTTTCTTTATCATCTTCTAGTCCTAGAGGCAAAGATTGCACCATTGTTACTCTGTCTACAACTATAGTTGAATCAGTTCCAGTAGATGGGCTACGCAGATCTTTTAGAGAGCATAATACACCTAAATATTTATCAGACTATATATGTGATGCTGCTTATTCAGTAATTTCACCAAACCCACCTTTTTCCCCCTTCACTCCTACTCGTTTTCTGCACTTTCTCAACCAAATCAACAGTTTATTAACTCTATATGCCAAATTTCTAAGCCAAATTCTTACCAAGAAGCGGTCATTCATCCTGGTTGGCAAGCAGCTATGGCAAAAGAGCTTGAGGCATTATAATCCAATCGCACTTGGGAAGTAGTTCAAATCCCTTTTGGAAGGAAAGCATTGCCCTGCAAATGGGTGTACAAAGTTAAAGTCAAATCCGATGGAAGTTTGGAAAGACTCAAAGTAAGGGTAGTAGTACGAGGGGATACACAACGAGAGGGAATAGACTACACAGAGACATTTTCACCAGTGGTGAAAATGACAACTATTAGATGTTTGTTAACTGTTGCAGTGAAGAAATGATGGAAATTATATCGGTTAGATGTTAATAACGCCTTCTTACATGGCGACTTGGACGAGGAAGTGTTTATGAAGTTTCCACCAGGAATTGCTCCTCCAAGCCCCTCCCATGTCTGTCGTCTTCGCAAGTCCCTCTATGGTTTGAAACCGGCATCACGCCAATGGTATGCTCGACTATCCTCTGCTTTAGGATCCAGAGGATTTACCTCCTTGGCTAACGACTACTCCTTGTTCTTCAAAACATCTGGGACTCTAACGACTATATCAGTCGTATATGTTGATGACATTCTCCTAACAGGAAACAATCAAGAAGAAATCGGTGAGATAAAATTATTCCTTGATTATGAATTTCGAATTAAGGACCTAGGAGAAGAAAGTTATTTTCTAGGTATGGAAATTTTACACGAGCCTGGAGGTATCATTTTGACTCAGCGGAAATTTGCAGTTGACCTCATTTCTGAGTTTGATTCTCTACAATCAAGAAGCGTTTTCACTCCACTTGATTCAAATATTAAGCTTACTGCTGATTCTGGTGAGATCTTGCCTGATCCTACCATTTATCGGAAGCTCTTAGGGAAGCTAAATTTCCTCACAAATACCTGACCAGATCTATCATTTACTATACAAACTTTGAGTCAATACATGCAATCTCCAAGATCTGGACACTATCAGGCAGCTTTACATAATCTTCGATATGTTCGAAATGATCCAAGTTTGGGTCTTTTCTTCTCATCCGAGCCTTCATTTCAGATTTTGGGTTATTGTGACGCAGATTGGGCATCTTGCTCGGATACTCGAAGATCCGTTAGTGGTTTTTTTTAATCATAGGAGGATGCCCCGTCGGCAGAAGCTGAATATCGATCTATCCGACGTTTGCTAGCAGAACTTTCATGGACTTTTTGTATTCTTGCTGACATATTCATTTCCCCTTCGCTTATGGTCTCTGTCCGTTGTGACAATCAAGCTACGATTCACATAGCGAAAATCCAGTATTTCACGAAAGAACTAAGCATATAGAAATTGATTGTCACTTCGTCCGCGAAAAACTGCTTGATGCTCTAATTCCTTTGTCCTTAGTTCCAACTACAGCCCAAATAGCTGATATCTTTACAAAAGGGCTGGCAGGACCTCTTCATCGAAGTTTTTTAGGCAAGTTGGGAGTCCAATCTCCGGTCTCCCACTTGAAGGGGGTGTTAGCGGATTTCTCATAAAAGGTGCCTCAAATACTACACAAGGTGAAGAAATATCAAGACATAGTACATAAAGTTGTTTAATTGTATAAAATAGTTCATTATGGGCCTTTGCTTTTTCTTTTTGCCTTTTTACAAAGTGGGTTATGGATCTTTGTCTCTTTGCCTTTTCCTTTTCTTTGTATAAGTAACCAAAATGTATGTACAGAAGAGGAGTGTGGAATAAAAATTATATTCCTACTGTTTTCAAACTACTACTGATGTTATGTTCTATACCTATCAGTCAACATATTCAGTTCTAATATTATAATAATAGAATGTTGACGAAGCCTTGTGAATTAAAGGATACAACTTATCTTGGTGGGTGGTTGCTGAAGTTAATCAAGTTTGTAGAAACTCAACTAGGACAGAAGAATCAAGTGGTCTTGCCACTCGTGTTATTCCTACTCAATTTAACAATTCCACTGTAACTGCCTTGTTGAACGCCGACAGATTTAGGTAGTAGGTACTGCTGGAAGAAGATTTTTTATAGAGGAACTGGAAATGGGAGTGTTCATGGTATTCACCAGATCTGGTTGCATAACAGTGATGGAGAAAATGATGGTATTATTTCTTTTACAGGTAAAATTAAAAAGAAAAAGGTGATGGGGCATATTTAATATGACATGGATTCTAGCATCATGTGACTGAGAGACGCAATGTCAAAGGGGTTCAAAATATTGACTTTGAACAATTATAAGTGTCACGGTAAAACTTTATTGAATATAGGGACTTGCACGACAAGAGTCCGAAACTTTTTTGATGATTTTTTGGACAAAAAGTACATTTTTAATGCTAAAAAAAGTTATATAAATAGGTATTTCGCAGTATTATACTGCGAATTACCTTAAGGAAAATTTAGCCATTAAAATAATTCGCAGTATAATACTGCGAATTATAAAAAAAAATTAACTAATTCGCGGTACCTTTATTAGTTTGGCCCGACCAATTAACTGACATAACAATAATTCAAACTAGTACACCAAGATTAGGTAATTAGTTAAATTCAAATTAGTAACACGCTCTTAGAATCTTGCTGGGTTCATCAAAGAATTTATATTTTCTAAGTGCGGTGGAGCATGAATTAGTTGTTATGGTGAGAAAAATGTTCATATATTGCATATTTTCTGTCTTCTTGTTTGAACAACTTAAGTCCAGAGTAACATAAGTTTTTTAGGCAAAGAATTTTTGTATATCACTACCAATATTGTTTAGCATTCGCGTGTTTCGTCATTGAAGTATATAGTGTTTTAGATTTCTCATTCAAATATATATTGTAGTGTACTTTTATTACTTCTTTCTTTCATTTAAGGAAGATAGATCTACTGTTCATTTTCTTTTTGTCGGGAAGGCATCTTTTATTTCTAAGAAATATAATTTTGTAAAGTAATTGGTACTTCTAACACAATAGAGATTTTTTCTTAGCAAACATGAAAAGTTAATTCTACAAGTAGTTTTGCATCAAAATACTTGAGAAGATAAACAATCTTCCTAGCAATAATTTACTAGATAAAAAAAATTAAAAATAACTCAGATTTCGACATATTTTAATTATCATAAAAGTACAAGATTTTGCAAATGAAAATAAACTCAAACTTTAGCAACTAATAACACAACCAAAATAAAATTAGTAAATTGTGAAAAAGATGAATATAATACTACATTTTATGTGTTTGAATTATTGTTATGTCAGTTAATTGGTCGGGCCAAATTAATAAAGATACTGCGAATTAGTTAAAAAAAAAATTTAATAATTCGCAGTATAATAATGCGAATTACAAAAAAAAATTAATAATTCGCAATATAATACTGCGAATTATAAAAAAAAAATTGTAATTCACGGTATCATACTGTGAATTATTATTACAAAAAAATTTATAATTTGCAGTATTATACTGCAAATTACTTTAACGGCTAAATTTCCGTTAAGGTAATTCAAAGTATAATACTGCGAAATACCTATTTGTGTAACTTTTTTTTTAGCATTAAAAATGTATTTTTTGTCAAAAAAATCATCAAAAAAGTTTCGGACAAAGTGCCATTAGTATAGTTGCCATTTAGGTCATTCTACCTTCTTTTTTTTATGATGAAGTAGTAGCTAAATTTATTGTCACCATATTGATCTCTCTACAAATTCAGTACTCTCTTTTATGACCGCGCGTAAATTTACTAGTATCCATATATATATATATTGAAGCTAGTTAACATAACGCGGTTGAAGCATGGAAGTAATAACTTGGAGATCTCAAGTTCAATTCCAACTTAAAACTTGGTGGAAGTCCATCTGCTATCTTCTTCCTGCGCGAAATTAATCAAAACACAATCCACAACAGAGAGACAAAATGTCTCAAGTTGTTTACCAGAGACCAGAATATTCTTTTATCGGGAATTAACTGCATCTTTTTTTTCCAACTATGTTCTTAAATACAAATATCGGGTGCCCAACAGTGGGTAATCACTCACATCCAAGAAAGTTCAAACAAAAGTTGAAATTTAAGAACAGCTTTTAGCTTTCATCATTATCGTAATGCTACTGATTACAAAAACCTGATCTCAATGCGTATGTATGTATCTGAAAGTACTCTTTACTCCCGGAAACACTGTACAAGAATAATGTTTGAAGCTACCAAAAAGATAAAATAAATAAAAACAAAATTAGATAAAAGGAAGAAGAAAAGAGCACCCAGCTGAAGTAAGCCTGCAACTGTAACATCAAAACCAGTTAACAAATGCAATTGCACAAGAAAGAAAGCTGCCCTCAGATCCGGTGCCATTAGCTAGTACTAAGTTATAAAACTCTCTGACCCTTTACCGTTCTACAAGTAACAAGACTAGCACTTTCATGAATCGCATTCCCACGACAACAGAACCTATAAAACTACCATTTCATCTTAGTAAATATTATACCTGATCCCCTTGGTAACTTTAAACTACATTTCTTTTCCAAGGGTTTGATCATCCTATTCACAGCGGAGCTACTAAATTAGAGAGCTTCCAGTAATGAAAGAACAAAACAAACTCAAGCAGCACAAGTGCAAATCCTCAGATTCCTTTGTCCCCACGCATATAAGAACGACCAACTTATTGCATCTCTAGTTCTCAGTCATCTCTATTAAAATCAACTTGAGCTCACAAAATATACAACTGAAAGCATACTCTCATTAGGGAGCCAATAGGCATCACATAAGCAATGACTCAACCTTGCTGCAGAAAATAGTTCCGGAGCTGGGAGGTGTTGAGGCACCAATATTTTATGCCCAATGATAAGAACTTATGTAGCATCTCACAATAGCAACAAAATAGAAGCACCAAGAAAACAAGCATAGAGGATTCACAATTAATGGGGGTTCGCGAACACACATCAAAAATCAATTTCTTTCTTTCTGCTCAAGCACAAATTTTGGTCTTGTAAATTGAGCAACTGACAAACAAACAAATGGCTTTATTCTTTTTGCTTCAAGATTGCATAGCATAATCTGCCAAGCATATCTAATCGAATTTTCCCTTATTGAAATCACAATTCCACACCTTCAGAAACAATCTTGATGATACATTGGAAGGCTTGTCAATCCGTTAGTTAAATACAATACTGGATACTTTGATAACATAAACGAATCTCTTTATTGGCACGCATTCCCTAAGCAGTCCAGAAGGTTAACTTTGTGGGGAGAATATCAAACTGGATAGAATACTGTCAGAAACTACCCTAATGATCCTCAATGCAATATATCCAGAGGATCTTAACTAGATAATAGGTAACTTGAACTTTCATGAATCATTTGCTCTTGAAAATCATGCAGCATACCTCCTCCATTATTCCAGTAAATTGTTACATGGAGATTCCATAACAAAATATTGCGTGTTTAAACACCAGTGTGTTTACTCTAAAAGAGGCTCAAGTTTCCTTACAGCAGGAAAGGAACAGATGTCGCTTTTCCCCACAGTAGAATCCAACATGCTCTAGAGCAACACAACCTATAACTTAGATATTCTTGCCCTACTTATACAATGAGGCTACAAATAATAGATTAACTCAGCTTCTTCCAGTGGGATCCCATTGCATAGAGCTTCCGGATATACACATCCAACTGCAGTCTCTTTGTCCAACTCAAATCTGTGCCATAAACAAACTTGTGGTGACTGAATGCTACTCATCTTCAACTGCAGCTCTTATGAAGAAACATAAGTATAAACTTCCTAACTCCCCCTTCCCCACAACTAAACAGGGAGAAAGAATGCTCGTGCAGTAAGATCCTCAATTCATAAGAATCAAAAATCCTATCAAATAAGACAGCTTTAAACATGTGACATACCTTAGTAATAAGATCCAGAACCACCGCTACCCATATAACCACTACCACCCATGCCACGACTGGAATAGGCTGATGAATAAGAGCTACCACCAACCTGAAAATTTCGCGAAAGTAGAATGTAAATAGGGTGATCAGCAGTAAATACAAAAGCTCCAGCCAAATAATCATCACAATGAACATACATCACTGCCACGAGACACGTAATCGCCACCATAGCCAGATGAATACATTCCACTGACATCACTGCCCCCATAAGAGCCTGCAAACCCCCAAAAAAAAGAATTTAAGAAAATTATCCATAGCCAACCCTATAATATCACTGTAAACCTAAAACAGTTCACATAAGCACCAAGGTTTCACAAAGAACACTAACAACTCACCTCCGCCATAGCCTCCCTGACGACTGCTATACATTCCATGAGAATCTTGCCCAGAAAGGGAACTTCGGCTGCCACTATATCCAAGATTTGATCTCCCTAACCTACTGCTATTCAGTAACAGGAAATCAGTATAACACTCAAAATTGCAAGGGAGTTAACAATTATCATCTCAATTACAAAAGCAGCACACCTGTCACTATAATCCCCATATTGTGTGCCACTCGCACCACCAAGTTCATAATCCAAACGAGAACGAGAAGTGCGGACTCCTGCTTCAGCATAGCGGGGAGGGACCTCATCCTAACATGTGGAATAGACACCAAATCAGATCTTACATCTTAAGCAGTTTAAGAAAGTTACAAAAATCAACATCCCACTTTATTAACTAACTTTTTTATAATGGTAACTCACTGTATTAAATAATATCTGACATTCAGGTGGAGACTACATACCAGTGAACTGTATGAACGTTTGGAGCCAGATATGGAATCATATTCCCTACCTCGCCCCTCGCGATAAGCAGGAGGCGGCCTTTCATACCGTTCTTCATATCCATCATCAACATAAGCTCTCCTTGTTGATGTGCGAGCGGTACCTCTTGGAAAATCAGGGTAACCCGAGCTACGAGACGAATAGTCATCCCTGTAGGAGCTGCGTCTATCGGAAGGAAACCTAGAAGGATAGTCCACTGCGGCTCTGCTTCTAGGAGGAGGAATTTCCTCATGCCGTGCATACTCCCTCTTACTCTTTGGGTACGAGTGAACTGCAATTCAGTTCTAGTTATCTAGAAAGAAAGTAGAGCAGAAACAGCAGAGCAAAATAAAAGTTCAGAACTGATCCCATACCAGGTGGTCTTCGGTCATAAGACCTGCTCGATAATGGAGCCACAGGTCTGCCCCTCGGAGTCACAGCCATAACGGGTCGCCTATCCCTCATTACGGCAGGTCGTTTGAAACTACGATCAGCAAGGGGAGGGACACGTGTACTAACTCTAGATCCACGAACAGGGAGTCTATGTGGGACTGGACGACCCCATGGAGCACGAGGACCACGCATCAACCCATGTCGAGGTCGCAGATCACGTGCACCATATCTCCCTCTTCCTCTCTGAAGTGGCCTTGATAATCTGGCCCTAACTTTAACCTGGAATATACAATTATAAGCAGGCACACAAGAATGACATGTCCAGATACAACTTCAAGACAAAAAAACAGACCTTCTTATCCCCTTCACCCAACTCTTCATTATTAATGCTTTTAGCACAAATAACTGCAGCTTCATGAGTGTCAAAACTGACAAATCCAAAATCCCTTCTCTTGGCTGAAGGCATATTACGGGCTAGCTCAATTTTTTCAATGTTGCCATATTCTTTAAGAAGATCCCTCACACGATCCTCATCCCAAGATGCAGAAAGACCATCAATAAAAACTGTTTTAACCTGAAATCGATACACAATCATTAATAGTCAAATATCTAATTCCTGCTGTGCAAGATCTACATTAAAGCTACATCATCAGAAGAGCACCTTCATGGAAAGAAAAAATCAAACTCAATTGGCTACACTCTGCTCACCCAACCCGACCAAGAAAACCAACGAAGGGAGACAAAAAATAGAGAGGAGCCTCAGACTGCAAAACAGTAATTCTGAGAACAATACTTATCCACTCTCACTGAACTACAATTAAATACAATCACTGGTCGCACCCATCTTTCTTTCCTGTTGCAGCATAAGGTACTAAATTAAGAGGGTCAAAAGTAAACCATCATTGGATAAACTATGTCAATGACAAGTTTAAAAACAGGTTATACCACACATAGTCCGTTGCAAAATGACAAAGCTCCTCCAATAAGGTATTCCCTTTGGAAGATATATTAGCCAAACTTCGACTCCATTTGAAGATATGTTAGCCCAAACTTAACCAGGGCCACAGTCCTATTCAAAAGCAGATAAATGGGTCCAAAAGGCTTACCTGTGCCATAATTTCATCTCCAGGGTCAATGAATGAATCTGCAAAAGAAACCTTGGCAGGCCTATCAACTCCAAACACAATATCTCTCTTCTGAAGACGTTTAAATGCATCCATGGCCTCTGAGCGTGAAGAGAACTCCAGAAAAGCAAAGCCTCGATTCATACCCTCATTATTAGTGTCTTCAACCAATGTCAAATCCTCAACATTATTAACGCCATAATGCTTCAACTTCTCTTTTAACTGGAGTGGAAGTAAACATAAATCAGACAGTAATTTAGCAGCTCTATGAACCTAAAAAGTCGATTGCTTGATGACAATGTGAATTTTCTTGAGTCTACTTACGGCTTCTTTTGTCCAAGATTTGCATATGTTACCCAAAAATAGGGTATCACTGTCCTGACTTGGGGAAACACCACATTTTTTGCCATTCACCTGGAAGTTGGGTTGTTATGAAATAAGCTTTATCAAGTAATAAACATCAACGACCATGATAACAACAGAAGCAAGTGTGTACCACTGGATTTTTCAGCTCAATACAAGCTCGTTTTGCTTGTTCCACTGTTGCAAAACGCAGGAATGCAAATCCTTTATTCTTCTTTGTCTGAGGATTCATTAAGAGTCTCACTTCAGTGACCTCACCAACTTGACTGAAAACTTTCCTGAGATCATCCTCAGTAGCATCCTTGTCCAAGCCACCAACAAAAACTTCAAATTCCTTTCTCTTAAGTCTTTCTTTAACAACTTCATGATGTTCTTCATCCTCAGCTGCATCAACCATCTCTGCATGCTCCTCTCCTTCTGCATGCTCGCCATCTTCCTCACCCTCAATCTCCTCGTGCATATCTTCAACATCATCTTCAACCATGTCACCTTCCTCCTCCTCATCCTCACCATCATCTCCCTCTTGGGGATCTTCCTCTATTTCATAACCCTCTTCCTGAACATCCTCATGTTCAATTCCTCTCTCGTCATAATCTACAGCGCCATACTCTTCGGGTTCATATTCAGGATCATTATCATCCAAATCTAAGCGTTCGCCTTTTTCATATTCATCTGAATCTTTCACATCGTCCGCTGCCATCAAAAAAATAGCCATCCAGGCCAGTGAAAAACTGAAAATAGAAGCATCTAGCCCGATGGCCCATTTAACCAGATTCACAGTTAAGTCCTGATAGCCGTCAAGAACTTGAAACTATATAGAGAAATAAAAGCAATATCTTGATCAATAAAACATGCTCCAAAGGAGATTTACAACCCTGGTCAGAAAAGAATTTCAAAGGGAAGACTCATGTTCCAAGGTCACCAGAGCATAGCTACCCTTGGCACTTTAACCCTTCATCATTGTTTCTCTTTTGTTGAAGGTGAAGAATAAACAATCCTTTGATCCATCCACCACTACAAATGAATCCTGAAGCTACACTTTCTCTATAGTTTTCTATAATTACAAACTGATACCAAACCTTTCGCTCATAGAGGTGGAGGACACAGGTTCCTTTACTGTCATATGCACCTATAGCTTAAATAGATATATTCTATTCTCCCAGCAAAGATTTACAAAATAATTTAAGGTAAAAAACAGAAAATCAACACAAAAACATGCTACTGGTATCAAAAAACATTATATAGGGATAAAATATTCCCATACAATGCCTAATCATCATGATTTAGCTTTCTTCATACGGGCTCTAACAAAGAATCACCAACACCAAAGCAGAAAATACAAATTTGGATGAACATGTATCAATTAAGACTTAGCAGGCCATATCATCTAATGACCCCTTTCAGGCAGAGGAAAGGCCATATGCTTCTGAACCTTCCTTCCATAACCACCCTTTCTTGGAAATTTTTTTTCTTTTATTTATTCTAGCATCTCCACCAAAAGCTTGCTGTGATTATGAGAACCACACCCATAAAAGCAACTACGTTTTTGTCCCTATACTACGATAATTTTTCAATAATATATTTTCTGTACTAATAAGCAAAAAAAATCAAACTACTAGAACAATAAGGACTACCGACATCCTTTTGGGTCAAATTCTTTATATTGATTAATTAACAAGAATTGGAATTACTATAACAGAGGAGACACCGAAAAATACAATATTCTTAAGTACTAAACTTTATATACTTCATTAAAAAATTAATTGAAATTTAATATAATAGGCCGAAAAAATTTGCACACACTAACAAGCAAATCAAAATCTCTAAAGCAAAAATTCATTTAGAAAGCTCATAAAAAACCAATTTGCTAAAAATTAGTACTTTAATACTTACTCTTATCCACAGATTTCACCACCGGCTCCGCTTTGACCGGCTTTTCGAGCTCGGATTTCTCCTCGGCCACCGGTTGCTCCGCCTTCAATTCTTGTTTCAGCTCCAACTTCTTCTCCTCCTCCGCTGCAGAAGCCTCAACTTTTACCGGCTCATCCGCCATCACTACCGGTTGTTTTTCCTTTGATCTAGGTGTCCCTCGGTTTGTCCGGCCGCCCCGTTTCGTTCCGGATCCTGTCGGCGTCCTCTTTACAGCTCTCGGAGGCATTGTTTCGGAATATTCACCGGTAGAATTGTGAGAAATCCTAAAAATTGGATCTTTTTGGGACTTCAAAGGAATTGAGAATGATCTGAATGGATTGAGGAATTTGTATTGTGGTAGAAATATATTTATTATATCAGAAGAAAGAAGAGAACCCCGAGAAAGTAGGATTGGGAATTTTGCAAACCCTAATTTGCTTTATATATATAAAACAGAAAAACTGGTAAAAGAAAAAAGAAAAGGGTAAGCGAACTTTGTATATGTATATCTATGTATCTATTTATCTATATTTATGTATGTATATCTATCTATATTTATATCTATATGTATCTATATTTATATCTATCTATATCTATATTATTATAAAAGCATGAATAAAATATTAAATTACAAAAATAACCTTTTAATATTAAGTATAATAACTTATAATAAAATATCATAATCGAAATTCTAGACATTAGCCTAGTAATCCTACTAGTTTTAGGACAAAATACTAGATATTAGAATCTTATTCCTACGTGATTACCTTTAGAAATTAGATTTTATTCTTTTTATTTTTTAAAACGATATTTTTTCAATATTCGTTAGTACTGAAATTCATATATAAAGAATGAATTTTACACTACGCAATGTGAGCACACTTCGTTTATGAAAAGTCCAAGAGTCTCCTTTAACAGGACTTTTCATAAATGTCCAAAATTTACTTTCTTGTATTTAAATATTATTAAATAATTAAATAAGGTACATTTCAATTATTTAGAAGGTTCTTTCGTCAATTTAACTTTTAACTTTTGGGTTTCTCACTTTTATAATGGCACGTGATGGTTTAAATATTTATTTATTTGAAGGAATAATAAAATTTAATTAGGGAGAGAAATTTTATATATAATAATAAAACAATCATCTAAAGCATAATAACTAACAATAAAAGGACATAATCGGAATCCTACACATTAGCCTTGTAATCCTATTAGTTTTAGGACATAATATATACTACACGTTAAGAATCCTACATGATTACCTTTAGAAATCCCATTAGTATAATTATGTTCGGGCATAGATATAAAATACTACATATTAGCATGTAAACCTAATAACCGTAGGAACATGTTAGATTTTTTATTAACAAAATTATTTTTGAGATATGGACATATTTTTAGCCACGTAATCCTATTACTTTTATGATATACTTCTTTAAAAAATTATATTACTAATTTAATTTGAAAACGTATTATATTGTCCAAATTCATTTAGAAACGGGAGAGCCTATATTATTATAAAAGTACGAATATAATATTGATAGACCAAAATTGCGCTAAAATATTAAACAAAAGAACTCATAGGGAAAGGGCATAGTTCTAATAACTTATTTTTTTGGATTATAAAAACTTCTATGTTAATATTTAAAATATTTAAGATTAATACAATCTTGTCTATTGAATTCTTACTAAAAATATGTATGACGGTTTAATAAGATCAGTTTCATAAGAATCCTCCATATTAGTAATACATTACCAGTCTATAAAATTAAATGCAAAAAAATTAGAATAAATGCTAAACGGGCTGTATAAAGTGTTAAAATTGAGAGAAAAACTCATATGGTAATATATCATTATATTATATTTGTACTACTTTCCTATCAAATAATATTTTTTTATTATTACTTTTTTTGTAATATAAAAAAATATACACAATTATTAAAGAACAACTAGGTAACCTTTTAGAAAATAAATATGTGAGAGAAGAAAGAAAAAGGTTGTCTAGAGACAATACCACTAATGATTTTGAAACATAAATATCAAAAAGTGGAATGTCAGATCGTTCTTTTTATTCTTAATAAAATTTATGGTGGATAAAATTATAATTACAGTTAAATATTCAAACATCAGATGAAATAATATTAAGAATCTAAATTAACAGAAAATAAATTATATATAATGTTAATACCAATTATTCAAATCTTTCAATTAATTATTTGGCAAGAGAATCCAATTAAATTATTTTTTAAATTCATCATATGAGTAAAATTATTTTTCAAGTAAAAAAAAACACTTAGGGTACATAAATTTATTCCATAAAAAGAGTATTCGAGATTAGAAAAACAGATCACAAAGTAAAAAAGATTAGTATAATATTAAGAATGCCATACAACCATTTGAGTAAGCACAATCAAAGCTAAATCCTGAACAAGAATAAGCTTTCAAGACTATATTATAAAAAGTCGACTCTGGTATAGCGAGATTATCCTTTATAGATGCCTCCGACGAAATCGAAATAATATTCTTAGGTCATACATTACTTGCAAATGTCAGATCAAGAGGCATGATATTGTTAGAAATAAGAACAAGTGGTGTACCAGCAACGATTTTATTATGAGGTCGTACAACTCACTTTAGATTTGATATACCTCTTCAAATTTCTGAAATAACCATCACAAACATATCAAAGCAAAACAATAGTGCTAAATTTATAAGTAAAGCAAAAGTGATAGTATTTGATGAAGCGTATTTGGCTAAGCGTCAAACGATCGAAACAATGCCCAGAGTTTTAGAGATATATTGAATATCGATGAACCGTTTGGTGGAAAAGTAATAGTTTGGGAGGTAATTTCTATCAAGTACGATAAGTAGTTTCAAAATTGACCAAAGCAGAAATTGTAAAATCTAGCTTGCCAGAATTATACTTATGACCTCAAACGAAAAATATTCAAATGACAAGAAATATAAAAGTAAGAACAGATCCAACATTTAGTGACTTCTTGCTTCGTGTCGGAAACGAAGAAGGGCATCCAATAAAAGATGATTTGGTTCTTCTAGAACACTTGGTTATCAACCCCAATGGTAATAGTAGTGCATTTAATAAGGAAAATATTTTCATCACTAGATTAAAACGCAATTTATGAGGATTACATAATAGAAATTAAAGAGCTATCTTAGCTAGCAGAAATGAATTTATTGATCAACTAAATAAAAGGTTGATTGCTAAGTTTTATGCTAAAAATAAAATATTTTTTGGTTTTGACTCATCAAAAGATGATACCAACAATTACTACCAAGAAAAATACTTAAATACTTCAATAAAAAATGACCTTCTATCGTACATATTTATTGTCAAGTTCATTATTTCTTACGTATATTAGTGTGACCACATATATAATAGACTAAGTTGAAATTGATCTTTTATTGCATATAGGTTGATTTCGAAAAAAAAAATATGCCCCTCATGCCTGAAACTTAGATCCCCTGATTAGTTTATGTACGTACGGTATATAGAAGTTTTAACAATAACGTCATATATGTAGAACTTGTGATACTGGTCAATTGCTTCTAAGTATGTGTTTATCCCTGAATTCAACATTCGTCTTCCGAAACTAAAGAATATCCTTCTAAATTTGTGTGAAAATAAATTTCAGTATGTTTATATTTTGTAGTTATAATAAATAAACCACAAGGATAAACATCCTAAATATTGGGTTATATTTACAATAATATATTTTCTTATGTGAATAACTATGTGTTGCACTTTCAAAAGAGATATCAATGTTGACAACAAGAGTTTTTGGTTATGGCAGAATAACCAAAGTATTATAAGGAAACATATACAAAAAATACTGTCTATAAAGAAGTGTTAGGTAACATACCATTACATTTGATATCTTTAAACTACAATACATAATTATCTTCTTAACATGACTAAAATTGATCATTTATGTAAGTTTTGATGACGTCCCTTCATTTTGAATCACGTATTATGCTAATGTACTAATATTTTTCGGTATTTAGATGATTGTTGTAGTAATATATATAAAAAATTTCTCATTAATTAAATTTTATTATTCCTTCATCTAAATAAATATTTAAACCATTATATGTCATTATTAGCGCGCAACGCACGTTTATAGATACTAGTACTATAATAAATCTACTGTGAGGGTGTTTGGCTAAGCTTATAAGCTGGTCAAACTGATTTATAAGCACTTTTTGGCTTATCTACGCGTTTGGTAAAATTAAAAATGCTTATAAGTCAGTGCTTATAAGCCAAAAATAAGCCAAAAGTCATAAGTTGGTCTCCCCTAACTTATCAAATTTCAGCTTATAAGCACTTTAGATTTGACCAAAATATTTACTATTCTATCTCTAAAATACTTCTTTTAAACAAAACTCTTTGTATATCCAATTTTTTAGCTGCTTATTATTAATTTCAGCTCTTTTATCCAAACACGTAACTGTTTATTTTTTAAATCAGTTTCAGCAATTAAAAGTGCTTTTCAGCACATATGCTTATCAGCTACTCTAAATCAGCTAAGCCAAATGGGTTCTGTATCATTTATCCTTTTGGTGTGTTGTTAAAATTACACAATGTCAATGCACATCTAAATATTATAATATTACATCATAATTCAAATACTAAATTATATACTTTTTTTTTGTAATTACTAAATTATTACTTTTTTGGTAATTATTACATTATTACTTTAAAGATGAAAATATCCCTTTAGGTGTATTATTGGAAACCGTATGAAAAAAAGTCTCGACATGATATTTTAGTTTGATTAGCAGGAGCCGAACCCAAACCAAATCCTAAGCAATAAAGAAAGGCAAGTTTAGGTGATTGATAAGAAAAACTTCCCTTTCTTTATGATAGTTTAACTAAATAAAGTGGTATGGGTCTATAAGTGAAAGGCTTTCAAGCAAGGGCGAATGCCGAATATATTGTCTTAGAATCTCCTTCCTTAAAAGCTTCATTTTTTCTGTTCAATCTTATGTGAGGAAATGAATTCTAGGTCATGCGTTTTAGTCAAATCTTTCTTGCGCTTCACATATGAAGAATTTCATTGATAGATTTCACAAAGATGAACAAAAAAAGGCTCTTGCGGAGCTTTGAAAAATAGTAGCCTTGTGTGTAAGCATAGCAATGAGTTGTGGCAAATCCTTCGACGACTTATCTAATATTAGAGTATCCTTAGTACTGGTGACCCTTTCACTCTTTCGCGGACTGATATATGCACTGAATGCTTATACGAGAAAATTGACTACTCGGTTTGAAACCTGGGGGTTGCTACGAGATGACCCATATGACTAGAATCATGACCAAGGTAGTAGTAGTTGGTTAGGAATGAATACGAACAACAATGTATTTTCTTTTTGTGGAAGATCTTTCCATCCTTGGAGATAAGTTTACACTATTTTTAATATTAGTAGAAGTTTTAGCCGATAATGAGAGTTCAATGGGAGCTAGAGCATTACTCTCAGCTTCTGTCTGATCGAAATCATCGATGATTATATAATTATTAAGTAGACAAAATTATCTACTATATAATGATTTCTACATTAAGCTTTGTTGCCTAGCAATCCTTATTTTAATATTTTTCGCATGACAATATTTCTTTGATAATCTTTATATAATTTGTTACATATTCAAGTTTCACAAAAAGTCGTCGCTTCTTCCATCTACTTAGCTCTTATAATTTGTACAATTGATTTACGATAAATTTTCAAGATATGAAAAATAAATTACAATTACAAAATAAGAGAAAAGTATTTTTACTAACCAATTGCGAGTACAATTCTGTTTCTCCCTTGATTTTTTTTGCCTGATTATCTCCGTGATTCGAGGGCTGAAGCAACATATTTCTCGAATGTAGGATGATGCAGATCTCCTTGGGATGTATTTGATCTCCAACTTCTTGAACTATTTGATTGTCAAGAAGTATCTGGCCATATTTTGATCTCTTTGCGAATATCGTAAGAGTTTATAGGATTTTTGAGACGCCTCTTCAAGGGAATATGTATCCCTTTATATAGGTGTGAGTTAGTGTTTAGAGAAGACTAATTTCCAAGCAACCCTAATAGACTTCAAGGATTTCAAGAGTCCTGTAGTATCTTAAATTTAGGATATATTTTGATTCGTTAAAATTTTGATGTCTACAAATGCCCCTACTTTAAGGTTTGTCAGGGTGTATACTTGCCAAAATTTGAAGACAAGACTTGAAGTACTTGACCACCACAACAAATGATTTTGAAACTTGGAGTTTTCGATTTACAAGAGGAAGAGATCAATGGCATAACTGATCTAACTGGGCGTGCCAGAATTTGTGGACAGTAAATTGCGTCAAGAAAATAATCAAGACCGAAAAAATACAATAATCGTAGTATTTGATTTCAAATAATTTGAACTCTACAATCTCTATGATTAATCTAATTTTTTTTCCAATAGTAAATAAATTTAAGGACCTTTAAGCTTGATCTTGAATATATATTTGTTGTCACGAACAATGATCTTGAATTCAACTAGTACGAACTTTGATTTGAACTCGTACTCCTTAAACCTTGATTTGTTCTTCGTTCTTGAGCTTGAACTTGATTTCTTGAACTTGAGCTTGATTGCTTGAAGCTTGAAACTTGCAAAGAAATTTACGAAATTTGAACCACGAGCTCTTTTGCTTCTTGTTATAACTTCTGGTGTCTTTTCTAAGTTATGAAGACTCATATTTATAGTTGTAGAAGAGAAGATTGTAATGAGAACAAACTCTTTCCGACCAATCACATTGAAGCATGACAAGG
This sequence comes from Nicotiana glauca, assembly GCA_026770625.1. Classification (NCBI taxonomy): domain Eukaryota; kingdom Viridiplantae; phylum Streptophyta; class Magnoliopsida; order Solanales; family Solanaceae; genus Nicotiana; species Nicotiana glauca. Next base: position 24,673 of record MU778165.1, read on the forward strand.
CTCAATTTGATTGGATAGAACATGTTACTTGCATATATGGCTCGATTTCATTGACTTTTTAATTTAACATGCCTTGTCATTTGACACGTGGCATGACCTTGTTGGATTTTCTGTTTGACTTGGGCCTCTAGGAAGATGACATTTTAGGCTTAATAAAGTGGGCTAATTAGGTGTAGCCCAATTAAATAGGTTAGTCCAACGAATTTTGCACTTATCCATATATATTGGACTTGCATAATTAATCCAATTATATTAGCCCATAATATTTATTTGGACTAATGTATTAAATATAATTCAAATTATTTTATCTCTTTAAATTCGATAAAATTTAAACGAAAAGAAAGAGATAAATTTTAAAATTACTTTGACCTATTTGGTTTCTGTCTAACTAGTCAAATCCATTTAGAGTATCTTTAGACATTGTTTTTCCATAAACAATGCATTGCTTCCAAACCAACACACACGCACACTTGTGCTTCCTTTGGTTTTCCTACTTCTTAGAAGAGGGAATAGCAGAGAGCTCTCCGTCAATAAGCCTGCTTATGACGAGGCCAATCTGGTCATTTGATGTGCTATTTGCTTTAAATTGTCTATTATGTCTTTATTTGTTGTTAACTATTCGGATCAGAAGTAGACTCAGTAGGTAATTTTCTACCTATGTCGTGGCAATCACCGCTACCGAGTTTGAAGAACAATTTTCTCTCTCCTCAATTTTTGACGCATAGTTCTTCGCCGCTCAAGCTTCTTCTACCAAAGTAAATCCTTTTGATTTGCTTTGTTTCCTCTTTGTTTTTCTTTGGGTTTTGCTACTTTCTTCTCTTTGATTTTTGCACATTTTTTTGCCAAAATTTAAATTTTAACTTCTACTAAGATTCTCAAAAAAGATTAATCGAAGGTTACATGTGTTACTGGATTTCCATAAATAATAGAGTGATTTGGTCATCTCCTTACAACACTGGTAACATCGTCATCCGCCAGCTGCACTTTTGCTCTCTCAAGGTAATTGCATGGGTTTAAAAGGTTTTTCCCCAGCTATGTTGTCACGACCCAAAATCCACTAAGGTTCGTGGTGGCGCCGGACACCTATGTCAGGCCAGCCAACTAACTTATCAATTAATTCCTCTTTTAATACTTTTGAAAATCTAAGGTTTTTCCTTCCATTTTTATGAATAAAAGTCCACTATTAGAATTCAAATTTAATTAATAACAATTAGTACAAATCCGTTATAAACCATCCCAAAAACCCGGTGTCACAAGTACATGAGCGACTACTAATAGGGAAAATAATACAATATCCGCCCGGATACAGTGGACAGAAAGTAAATACAGTACATTGGAAGAAACTACTCTAGCTGCGGTCGCCTCAATGATGCAGCTCACCTAGTCCCAGCGGCATCCATGCTGCTACGCCCAATAGGCTGCTAGAGGTATATATACCTGTGCAACAAAAATACACAGAAGTGTAGTATGAGTACATAATCAATGTGTACTCAGTGAGTGTCCCGCCTAATCCCGAAGGGGTAGAGACGAGATGGTCAACTTTGACACACTCTAATGGTCTAACGGTTATTTATTCTCAATATACATATCAAACAGTGGATTTATTTTCTTAACATGATTTTTATCCAGATAGAGGAAACAAGTAAGCATATAATTCTTTCATAGGAAATTTTTCAAGATTTCTTTTCATTATTAACAAGATGATCTTGAGCCAGAGTGAGGCATGTAACAACTTAGATAAGTCCAGGCAGCAATACAAGCATGCACAAATCATATCGAGGCGACGACACGATCTAACAAAAATAAATGTGCACTTGTCGAGGGTCGACGGCGTGCCTATAAATGCATCTATTAATCTGCTGAGGCGTTCGGCCCGTTCCAAAATAAACACACACAGACAGACAATCAGTCAAGAAGTCAACATGGAGCAATTATCCAAGAAAGGCCAATTCTCTTTAATAATTTGAGAAAACGAAGCTTAAGTCTTTTTAGAAATCCATTTATTAATTCAATGTGATCTATTACCCCGCTCGCGAATTATCCATGCGATGCGGTCAATATAAAATGCGTGCTCAGATAGCCAATTAGAATTTTATCGGGGAATAATTATCCAAATAAAACCAATTCTCTGTTTAACAATTCAAGAAATGATGTTTAATCTCTTTTTAAATTCGTTTACTAATCAAAGGTGATTTAAACAATTCAAGTCATCAATGAGTTCATAATTTACTCAAGTATAACATGTTTTTGGGTCCTAGACTACCCGGACAATAACATAATAGTAGCTACGCACGAACTCTCGTCACCACGTGCGTACGTTGCCACCACAAATAGGAGCACATAACCAATTTAACTCACCTATGGGGTAATTTCCTCCTCACAAGATTAGAAAGGAGACTCACCTCTCTCCGAAGATCCAAAATCGGCATTCTACATTCTTCTGAAGGCTCGAACCGACGACCAAAGCTCCAAAACTAGCCAATGGCGATACAAATCCATTAATATATGCTAAGTTACTCATTACAATCCAATTTATAACAATTCCTAACCCCGATCAAAAGTTGACCAAAACGCCCTCGGGCCCACGTGCCCGGAATCCAAAAACTTTCGAAGATAAAGTTTACCCATGACCTTAGGAACTCAAATATATAATTTTCTCTTAATTTCATACCCAAAATCGCGGCTAAATTCCAAGAACATAATATTTCTAGGTCTTCCTCTAACCCTCAATTTTCTACCCATTTTCATACTAAAATCCATACATAATTAATGTATTTAACTCATAATAGGTAGAAACAACTTACCTTAACATTGTTGACGAAAATCCCTCTTTGAAGCTCCCCAACAATCACCCCAAGCCATGAGAAATGAGAGAAATGAACTCCCAATCGCGATTTAAAACAAGCTTCTGCGGAATTATAACCGCTTATGCTGCTCCGCTTTTGCGGACAGAAGGTCACTTCTGCGGCTTCCTTGGCTTAGCCCCTCTTTCGCTTCTGCGATCATACTACCGCAGATGCGGTTCTGCTTTTGTGAAGCCTTGACCGCATCTGCAGTCCTTCCCCAAGGCCCTCTCTTCCACTTCTGCGATGCCCCTTCCGCAGATGCGGTTCCGCTTCTGCGAAATTTAGACCGCATCTGCGGTCCTCAAGCTTTGGACAAAAAACCGCATCTGCGGCTCCCCGTTCGCTTCTGCGGTCAACCAACCGTAGAAGCGAAAATACCAGCAACCAGATGCTTTCAGCTCTCTTCCAAATTCCAATTTCGATCCGTTAACCACCCGGAATCCACCCGAGGCCCCCGAGATCTCAACCAAACCAACCAACCAATCCCATAACACATTACGGACTTGCTTGAGGCCTCAAATCACATCAAACAATGCTAAAATCATCGATCGACCTACAATCCAAGCTTAATGAACTTTGAACTTTTCAACTTCTATTTCCTATGCTTAAACCTATCAAATCATATACGATTGATCTCAAATTTTGCACACAAGTCATATTTGACATTACGGACCTACTCCAACTTTTGGAATCGGATTCCGACTCCGATATCAAAAAGTCAACCTCCGGTCAAACTTCTCAAAAACCTTCAAATTCTATCTTTAGCCAAATGGCTTCAAAATAACCTACGGACCTCCGAGTTCACTTCTGATCGCGCTCCCAACTCCAGAATCACTATACAGAGCTATTCCCAGACTCGGAATCCCAAACGGACATCGATAACACTCAAATTCACTTCAAGCCAAATTTAAGAAATTCCTTCTAACATGCTAACTTCCACAATAGGCGCCAAAACGCTCCCGGTTATCCAAAACCCAATCCGAGCATACGCCCAAGTCCGAAATCATCATACGATCCTGCTGGAACCTTCAGATCCTGATTCCGAGGTCGTTTACTCAAAATTCTGATCCTAGTTCATTCTTTCAACTTTTAAGCTTCTCAAATGAGAATTTTTCATTTAAATTTAACTCTGATCTTCCTGGATTTAAATTCCGGCCATGCGAACAAGTCACAAATCCTGAAATGAAGCTTCTCATGGCCTCAGACTGCTGAACGACGTGCTAGGGCTCGAAACAACCGGCCGGGTCGTTATATTCTCTCCCACTTAAACATACGTTCGTCCTCGAACGTGCTGAGAACTACACTGGAGTAGTGTGAAAATTATTGTTTAGCACCTCAAGCACCTTCCCGTGCTATCACAACTCAGTTGAGCACATTAGCTCAACAAGTTCTGAAGATACTCCCTTTTTATTCAAACAATTAAGCCTTAGAGTCCAATTCCAACATCCGGAATTCTATACTAGACCTGTTTCTAGCATACGATCACTGTATCAATCACTATACGTTGTACTCAAACATGACTGCATAACTCTGCTGAATTCACACCTTGCATCACTTTACTCATAGGACCACAATAACATTCATGTTTGAATTAATCGAAATTCCACGAATCCAATGCTCCCATTGCACCCTATGACCTACATAGGTCTTACTCTAACTTTTACAATACCGCTACGATGGATAAGTGCCGAAATTCATAATCAACTGCCGAGCCAACCAATCATCGAGTCTATACTTCTGACAAGAAACATTGCTACATTCGGAACCAAATAATGATCTTCGCTCCTTAATATGCTTCATATAATCAGATTTCACTGATCCTAAATCCCACAATCTCATCTTACCCAGTATGAACTGCTCAGGCAATAAGCCGCCCTGAATGCGATCACAAGTCTCATATAACGCCACAATGTGCCAATAGGCCACCAATCCAAAACAACACAAACGGAAATCGAACTCTGGAAGGAATTACCTAACCCCCGCACTAATACTGACTTTCTTTAAAAGATAGGAAGCGAAACACACAAAGAAATAGCATATAGAAAAACCAGACTCGACATCACAGTGTTGCGGCATGCAACGCGATCTAAATAACATACCCGTGGCGGCGTGCCACCCGATCCACACATAGATCTCACATAAGGAGATTGCACTTCTAGCTAAATCTGCTCATTACAATAAAAATATCGAATTTCGATCGCAAGCACGCTAAGTGCATAATACCATCCCTGAGAAAACACATTGCGCTATAGGCTACATAACTCAAGCACTAATGAGGTGCGATACAAGATCTAAATCTCAAGAGCCATCCTACTCATATAACATCATCGCAACGCGGAACCTCAACACATAAGAATTTATTCAGCCATCTCACAACTCATACGGCGCAATACATCACTACCTGGAATAACTGATGACAAAATAACACCTCGAATGTTCCTCCATAGGGAATGCTCATTGAAATGAACACAACTAGCCTGATACAAAGCCCTATTCACAAATAAATCAATCCACCGATCTCAAGCCGATTTCTGATTGCACCAACATGGCCAATGACCTTTCAAAGGTCCATAGTAACCCCCTTTTGCCTCATATCACGTAAGAATAACCATCATAACCGGAGCAACCTCCTCAGTTCATAACCCAATATACAAAGTGCCCTCCAGGCATAAATTCTCAAATAAATGATATTACCACAATCCTCATACTTGGTTTAAATCTTTAGCCAATCAAGTGACTACACGTCACACTTGTACGATCTTCCCGTGGGACACACTCTCACAATCTTCCGAAATAAATAATGGGTCCACACATTTAAACCATCGGACGCCTAACGCTGAAAAGCAATCCAGAATCCTTAACCAGGATGCAAAACCTCTTCCTCAACACATCGATCTCAGGTGACGCTGAGGACAATTCCAATTTACTCTAATCATTCAACCCTTTCCTTGCTCATCCGAGCCCGTGACATCCTTGTCAACACTGAACTGCAACCGTGATCCTCACTTCGTATTTCCATGCTACTCACTACACCCAACATGCCAACATACGATAGAACACGATTTTTTTTCATCATAACTCTAAAATTATTAATATTTTAACACTTCAGCATATACGAACTTTTCACTTAACTCACCTCAGGAGAATCATAGCAATACACAGGTAATTTTCCATAACCGCAGAATGTGCAAATCTGCAAGTAGTGGTCCAAGCCACCATAGCCCTTCTGGAATCTGCTTCTACATAACAAGCCACAACAGAAGAATGCCCCTGATAAATCATCAATCACGGCGGCCGACAGGCCTCACACATACCCTCACAATTCATACACGTAACTTGATCTCGCGGATCGAACTGAACACTGGCCCTAATATGCCAATTCAACTATGGATAGTCAATTTACCTTCTTCCAATTCCTCCTTGCTTGCCTTAAAAATAAGACTAACTCCATCTACACTCACCCCGAGTGTCCTTGAATCACGAGACTAGGCTGTCTCAAATCCCACGAACTATTTCATATCTTTCAGATGCTACACCACTAGTCAAAATTTTCTAGAACATTCAGGGCACCTTCTCATAAGCCGCTACAAAGCTTGATTCTTAGTTGTACTTATAGGCTTGAAATCATCAGGCACCACACTTTATCTTCTGAATTCACTGGGACCATTATTGAGAGCCACCCGCTCTGACTTGGTCCCGAACATAACTCACTCCATAGATCTTATAGCACACGAATACTCTCTCAGCGAGGCGCCTGGCAAAAGTCACTTTCTCTGAAACTTGTATCCATACAAGGCATAAATACTGAACCTTTTTCCAAGTCCAGACATGAGCCAATAAGGCCAACCATCGCATGCCTCCAACAATTCATTTGCTCGAATTACCACTTATGGTCTTTTCTCATAGCTGAAACAATCTATAAATATGCGAATAATCAGAAATCACGCAAGTAGTTAATCATACAGCACAATCACAAGCGGTGGGACTCCCCCACTTAGCTTGAAGCCATCATTTCACCATTCTTGAGTTCGCCCGACTCTCTATATAATTTCATCATTTCACCATTTCATCATTTCCTCGGAATCTTCCTGTACATCCCAATCTTTCATATTTTGAGACATCATCCACATTTGCACGACCGATCTCTTTGTTGAACAACCAATATAATTCCTTGCAGAAGCTTCGCCAACCACGCGACCGCTAATCTTCTCACGGGAATAACCCACCTAGGGGAATCACCTCCCAATATCTTCCCCCACCGCTGCACGGGGTACATTCACTGTGACACCAATAGCCCATCCTCAGTCCGAGCTCACCTTCCAGCTGCACAAGTCCGTTCGCCCCTCACGGATTTCAATTAAATGTGCGGCAACATCCTTCCAATTCAGGATGCTGCACCCTCCTCCATTTCAAGCAGCTCATTTTCGCCATATCAATCTTCTGCCGCATAATAGCTCGTACTTCAGATCATACCCACAGGCTTCAACCACCAATCATTAAAATCCCCCCAATTCGATCCAAACTCACTTTAAGGCGCGTATTCATCCTACTACCAAGCCCATATACAACCCTCGCCACTCTCCCACTTTGGCGGAACTCATCTCTTTAATTAAACACTCGACCTTGCTCCTCATACTTGGCCTTCCAGAAGTTTTAAACATCACCTGACACTTCCCACATTCCCTTCCTCATACTTTACTGCTCAATTGTTGCCTTAAATGAAATATATCTTCGTGGCACTTGAATCCACCATTGCTGCTAACTTTAAACCTTTCCAAAGGTCATCTTTATTGAGCCGTCAACATTAGAAATTCTGATTCGATCTTAAACCACCGCATCATGCGATATCTGACAGTTGTAACTCCAATATTATTTTACAATATCCTGCCATAAAGGCGGATTGTAGCAGATTATAACACCGACAGACTTAGAACGTCCAATTAGGACAACAACACCCCAATATAGAGGAGAACTCCACCACGCTTGCAATTACCACGTTTCATTACTTCCACCAGTCCACTTCTGACCATCCTCAGTTCGATTGACTTCCCTTACCGGGAATAAAATACCGAATCCCTTGATTACACACTGAGTAAACCTCCCTTCAATTTGTTCACTGCCCGACCCGTGGACAAATGTCCCATCACAACAACATTGCGGAATAATTGCTCATAAGCATCATGTCAACCTGTGCCTAGCCTTAAGGCTCTTAGAAGTTTTGTTACTGAGCTAAAACAATAAAATATCCCTCCAAAACGCGAGTATAATAGCCCAATCAACTATACCGGGAAAATCATCCCGCACCAAATTCATAGTGCTATTACAATCCTTAACTTTTCAATTTATAACAAGCGCTCGCGTAAGATTGAGTAAGAAGAAATCAAAGGCATACGCCTCAAAGGAATCGAACCGCACGATAAAGAAATCAAGAAGGGGCACACTCCTAACAGTGCTGCAGCCTCCCGAGGATAAGTACAGACGTCTCTGTACCAATCCGCATGACTCTACCAGACTTGCTCATGACTCGTGAGATCGACGAGAACCTAGTGCTCTGATACCATGTTGTCACGACCCAAAATCCAGTAAGGGTCGTAGTGGCGCCGGACACCTCTGTCAGGCCAGCCAACTAACTTATCAATTAATTCCTCTTTAATACTTTTGAAAATCTAAGGGTTTTCCTTCCATTTTTATGAATAAAAGTCCATTATTAGAATTCAAATTTCATTAATAACAATTAGTACAAATCTATTGTAAACCATCCCAAAAACTCGGTGTCACAAGTACATGAGCGACTACTGATAGGGGAAATAAAATACAACATCCGCCCGAAATACAGTGGATGGAAAGTAAATACAGTACATTGGAAGGAACTACTCTAGCTGCGGTCGCCTCAATGATGCAGCTCACCTAGTCCCGGCGTCATCCATGCTGCTACGCCCAATAGGCTTCTAGAGGTATATATACCTGTGCAACAAAATTGCACAGAAGTGTAGTATGAGTACATAATCAACGTGTACTCAGTGAGTGTCCCGCCTAATCCCGAAGGGGTAGAGACGATATGGTCAACTTTGACACACTCTAATGGTCCAACAGTTATTTATTCTCAATATACATATCAAACAGTGGATTTATTTTTCTAACATGATTTTTATCCAGATAGAGGAAACAAGTAAGCATATAATTCTTTCATAGGAAATTTTTCAAGATTTCTTTTCATTATTAACAAGATGATCTCGAGCCAGAGTGAGGCATGTAACGACTTAGATAAGTCCAGGCAGCAATACAAGCATGCGTAAATCATAGCGAGGCGACGGCCCGATCCAACAGAAATAAATGTGCACTTGCCGAGGGTCGACGACGCGCCTATAGATGCATCTATTAATTTGCCGAGGCGTTCGGCCCGTTCCAAAGTAAACACACACAGACAGACAATCAGTCAAGAAGTCAACATGGAGCAATTATCCAAGAAAGGCCAATTCTCTTTAATAATTTGAGAAAACGAAGCTTAAGTCTTTTTAGAAATCCATTTATTAATTTAATGTGATCTATTACCCCGCTCGCGAATCATCCATGCGACGCGATCAATATAAAATACGTGCTCAGATAGCCAATTAGAATTTTATTGGGGAATAATTATCCAAATAAAACCAATTCTCTGTTTAACAATTCAAGAAATGATGTTTAATCTCTTTTTAAATTCGTTTACTAATCAAAGGTGATTTAAATAATCCAAGTCATCAATGAGTTCATAATTTACTCAAGTATAACATGCTTTTGGGTCCTAGACTACCCGAACAATAACATAATTGTAGCTACGCACAAACTCTCGTCCCCATGTGCATACGTATCCCCCACAAATAGGAGCACATAACCAATTTAACTCACCTATGGAGTAATTTCCCCCTCACAAGATTAGAAAGGAGACTCACCTCACTTCGAAGATCCAAAATCGGCATTCTACATTCTTCCGAAGGCTCGAACTGATGCCCAAAGCTCTAAAACTAGCCAATGGCTATACAAATCCATTAATATATGCTAAGGTACCCATTACAATCTAATTTATAATAATTCCTAACCCCGATCAAAAGTTGACCAAAATGCCCTCGGGCCCACGTGCCCGGAATCCAAAAAATTTCGAAGATAAAATTTACTCATGACCTTAGGAACTTAAATATATAATTTTCTCTTAATTCCATACCCAAAATCGTGGCTAAATTCCAAGAACACAATATTTCTAGGTCTTCCTCTAACCCTCAATTTTCTACCCATTTTCATACTAAAATCCATATATAATTAATGTATTTAACTCATAATAGGTAGAAATAACTTACCTTAACATTGTTGACAAAAATCCCTCTTTGAAGCTCCCCAACAATCACCCCAAGCCATGAGAAATGAGAGAAATGAACTCCTAATCGCGATTTAAAACAAGCTTCTGCCTCCAGACATTTCCGCTTCTGCGGAATTATAGCCGCTTATGCTGCTCTGCTTTTGCGGACAGAAGGCCGCTTCTGCAGCTTGGCTTAGCCCCCCTTTCGCTTCTGCGATCATACCACCGCAGATGCGGTTCCGCTTTTGCGGAGCCTTGACCGCATCTGCGGTCCTTCCCCAAGGCCCTCTCTTCCGCTTGTGCGATGCCCCTTCCGCATATGCGATTCCGCTTCTGCGGAATTTAGACCGCATCTACGGTCCTCAAGCTTTGGACCAAAAATCGCATCTGCAGCTCCCCATTCTCTTCTGCGGTCAACCAATCGCAGAAGCAAAAATACGAGCAACCAGATGCCTTCAGCTCTCTTCCAAATTCCAATTTCGATCCGTTAACCACCCGGAATCCACCCGAGGCTCTCGGGACCTCAACCAAACCTACCTACCAATCCCAAAATACATTACGGACTTGTTTGAGGCCTCAAATCACATCAAACAACGCTAAAATCATCGATTGACCTCCAATCCAAGCTTAATGAACTTTGAACTTTTCAACTTCTATTTCCGATACTTAAACCTATCAAATCATGTACGATATGACCTCAAATATTGCACACAAGTCATATTTGACATTACGGACCTACTCCAATTTTCGGAATCAGATTCTGACTCCGATATAAAAAAGTCAACCTCCGGTCAAACTTCTCAGAAACCTTCAAATTCTATCTTTAGCCAAATGGCTTCAAAATGACCTACGGATCTCCGAGTTCACTTCCGATCGCACTCCCAACTCCAGAATCACCATACGAAGCTATTCCCAGACTCAGAATCCCAAACGGACATCGATAACACTGAAATGCACTTCAAGCCAAATTTAAGAAATTCCTTCTAAAATGCTAACTTCCACAATATGCGCCAAAATGCTCCCGGTTATCCAAAACCCAATACGGGCATACGCCCAAGTTTGAAATCATCATACGAACCTGCTGGAACCTTCAGATCCTGATTCCGAGGTCGTTTACTCAAAATTCCAATCCTAGTTTATTTTTTCAACTTTTAAGCTTCTCAAATGAGAATTTTTCATTTAAATTCAATTATGATCTTCCTGGATTTAAATTCCGACCATGCGAACAAGTCACAATTCCTGAAATGAAGCTACTCATGGCCTCAGACTGCTGAATGATGTGCTAGTGCTCGAAACGACCGATCGAATCGTTACATATGTTGTATCTGGTACTTTGATATTAGCTTGGGCTTACAAAATGGTAAAATATTACAGCACAATCGAAAAAAATAAGTTGCGCTGAGAGAATATTACGCAAGAATAAGATTATAAGAAATTATACCTTCATTATTTTGGCATTCAGACTGTGATTAAGTATGACCCTGTACTTCTTTCAACGTTTTAGAGATGCCAATAAAAAATTATAATAAAGCAACATTATTTAAAAGTGTCAAAGGCATGTCCTAGATCATTCAAAAAGTGTTCTTAGTTAAAAAAGGTAATATTCATTGTATTAGCTTTAGAGATACTAATTATAAATTTACACACAATATTAATTTGCACATGGCAATACGAATTGTTACTACTCGAAACTGAGAACTTGACAAAGTTTCGCCTTGGAATATGAATGAAGTTTGGGTTAAAGTTGGTTGTCATGTGTCTAAGGATGTATTGATCCCTGTAGTATAGAATTTTGTATCTTGGTAGCTTGCCCTCTGCAGTTTTCCTTCTTGAATACCTTTCCACATCCTATAACGGAGACAAGGACATAAACTTAAATTTTTCTTACTTGAAGAACGATAGTAACTGAGGGTAGAGTGGACCGTTGGACATGCCTGCTTACCCACTTCAATGCCATCTTGTAGTTTGTTTAATTGCAGCTATACATACTTATAGTTATAGAAACCTAATATGAATAAATCTTGCAGTTCTTATTTAGCTAAATTTATTGTTTTTTTTTTCTTCTTCATATATTCCAGAACCAATTGGTCATGAAATAAGTACTCTATTTGATGGTTCATTTTTATCTTGACTAAAACTTATTCTTCTTGTTATTGGTTTGGGTTTAGTAGGTGATAATAGCATATAATCCTTTGCATGGTATAAAACTCAAGCTCATTGGATTCAAAAGTTCTTTTGAGGTATTTTGTTGTAATTCTATAGCTGGGTTTTTATGAAACACAGAGCATAAAGATCAAAACAATTTGTTCATCTTCATGTCTTCGGTGATGTTCTTCACTGCTCCGTTTTGCTCTTTCAAGGTAAGCGCATAGTGAAAAAAGTTAGTTAGTTGATCTATCGTGTTGGGCTTTTAATTACGATGCTATTGTTTGAAGGTTTATAAGTTTGACTTCACTGAACTTCAATAAACTGATAATCAGACTGTAATCTTTAATGTATAACCTGTAAATTATAGAGCTTTGATTTTTTTCATTCTTTGTCTCAAAGTAAAGATTTGGATAGTCTGAGTTGTTTAGTTAGCCTTTTTGGTTGGGTATAAACAAGAGTATATGAATTGCTCAAATTAAAATAACACTCAGGACCGAACTACTATTTCTGATTACTATCTTAAAGGTATGAAATGTTGAGTACTTTAATATATGTCAGTTAGTAGCCATGTTGTTGGAACGTTAGAACTTTGATCATATTTAACTTATGTCTCCTTCTTGCTCATTCATATATTCCATATGTCTTACTTCTGCACTTTTATCATTGAAAGAGATAATATTTTCTATTTTACACAATCAACACCTTTGAAACAACTAATAGTTTTCATTTACTCTATTAAGACCTGCTCTTCATCTATTGGTCGAGCAAGATTCTCAAAGCTTGCAGTAATTACTTCCTGAAATTACTGGTTAGGTTTATTATCTGGATAATGGCCGTGTATGTATTCAGTTGTATGTTTAACTTGCATCTTTAGAGTTGCTTAGTTATTTATACATAATTATTATCTTTATATGTTATCGAAGCTGGACTGACTCAATAAATTTCTTGAGCACATGTGGCCTTATCTGGACAACATACTCTTAATTTCTTAACAGTGTTTTGAATTTCCTTCTCATGGTATCTTAGGTAACTATCTTGTGTAAATTATTTTATATAATTAGGTTATTTGCATGACTGCAAAAAGTATTGTGCAACAATTATTGTAGAGCAAAATTTTGAAATATCCAATTTGGGTTCCTTACCTACTTTCCAAGCTTAGTGGTTCTTCGTGGCCATAACTAAAGTTAGTTGGTATTTTTATTTTCAGATACTGTTTCGCCTTGCTAGACATTAAACTATGGTATAAAATACAGAAGATGTTATTTCTTACCCGCATTATTTCCATTTGTATTGTAAAAAAAATATTAGATGACAATTGTTAAATGACCTTGATGTTTTCATTTGGCAAGTAAATTTTTTGCTTAAGAAGACATATCAGTTATGTAGGATACTTTATAGTTGCTCCATTTGTTAGCTGAAGTTCATACTCATATAAAACCGTCAAGGAGTTCACACTCAAACTAGATGTTGCTATTGTTTAGACACATAAGAGGAGTTTTTGATAAGTCACTTGATTAGCGCAAGTTATGGACGAATTTGACTACATTGAAAAGGTTCAGTTAGTAAAGCTTATTCCTTTGACACAAAGATACAAACTCGCCAACTAAAAGGTCTTGTACAAATAAGAAGGAATGGCCAAAAGGCGAAAAAAATGAGTTTAAAGTATAATTTTATAGTAAACTAAGAGACCTAACTAAGAGTCCTATGATTTTAACTTAATTTAGGGGAAAAAAGTCTTTGAATATGTTGACTGACGTACTTATGGATAGTCTTCTCATATTGATAGAGTTTTCCTGTTAGTATGTGTTCTCTATACGACGAGTTCTTTGCGAGATACAATTACATGCTTTTCTTGAGAAGAAATGGCTTACATATGGAAATATTAATAGAGGTAGCATGTACTAGCTAGCCTTCTTGAGATATAGTTTTACCAAGTTCATTAAAGTTATCAAATATAAATTGGTATGCTCCTTCGGTCATTATCAATAATTGTATTTACATAAGTTATGCTATTCTTACTAATATTGTAATACAGTTTCACTTGATTCTACTTCATCAATACTGTTATCAACTCATTTTTGAAATAAAAATGATCTCAAACATTTTCATGAATACTCCTTTGAACTATGTGTAGATCAACTAGCCTCGCACTTTTTGGATACAGGGTCTTTCCTTTCTGATGATTTAGTTCACAACACGCTTAGCTCGATCTACTTTTTGAACAACTTATATGATATTGAAAACTGAAATTTAAGAGTCAAAGGATAAAAAATTTTATGCGTTTTGCTTTTGGGTCCTTGCAGATATTGTCACTATACATTTATTTACAATAGTAGTATTTTTTATATTTCTCTTTAGTACTTACAAAAAAATCATGATAAAGAATTTGAAAAATTAGTGAAACCTCTCATAAGGGAGAATCAAAATGTTACGGTGAGAATCCGATGCAACACAATGTATAATGAAAGCATGAAATAATATAGTTTATTTAAGTTGGGCCCGGGCGAAGGCCGGACTATCCTTACTAGTCTATTTAAAGTGTGAAGGCTGCCAAACAAAGCACGGGACACAAAGATCGGATCAAACCCAACTGCCAACTTGAGAATTAGACCAGCCAAACCAAAGGACTTTGATTACTTTCAGATGTTAACTCATTTTTTGATTTTGTTCAACTTAATTATATCAATCCAAATTGTAGTTGCAAAGAGTTCTCCATATTTGTGGTTTTCTACTTTATTTGCTTTTGGAGTCCACAAGCTAGATGGTCACATAATATTTTGAGTTACCTATATGTGAAAATAATGCCTAAAATCTATACCATTTATTTAGGACATGAGAATACACCGCGTGATACTCTATCCTTCATGTACTTATTTTTAGAATTCTAATATACAAGATTTATACCAACATATAATCTCGGATCTTCACAAAATTGTTTGTCTTAATAATGAATGAATAATGTTACACATACTTTTAATAATGCTGAATGGAAGCAAAATCAAGAGTTTGTAGAAAAACAAACATGACATTTAGTTTCTCAATGAAGTGCTTATTTCATTTTACCTAGTTTCATTCTATCTGTTGTAGATTGATAAAAGCAAGAATTAGCAAATTAATGATAATGATTATGTTAAAGATACCTTGTTCATTGTAGTATAATGACAGGTTATATGTGTATTCCTGTTATGTTTTGATAATCTAACAAACTTACTTCTAAGAACCAGATAAAGAACCTGATACACATCCTCAAGAGCTTAAAGATCAACAAGTCTCTGGTTTGGGACACAGTTCAACTCTTCAGAGTCAAAGGAACAACAGAGGGAACAAATAACTACCAATTCCCGAGGAGACTGTACAAGTCAACTCCCCTAGCTGTAAAGTTATTGCCTGCACACGCTGTGAGCACGTGATTTTTGCCCTATGTGAAATACTCCTACAAATTAAAGAAATAGATTTTTTCCAATTGTTTGAAATTTTATAGGATTTTTATAGGATTTTTTGTTAATTGTTTGCATTTCTGTGCATGTTTACTTTTATTAAAATCATAAAAAATATCGAAAATACCATGCATTGCATTGAGATTTTGTTCCATATTTTTAGGATTAATTAGTTAATTAATTGTTTTATTAAGATAAAAATTACAAAATTGGTTCACTTTGACATTTTTAGCTTTTAATTTTAGATTAGTGATTTTTCTCTTTTAATATAGGGTCAACTAATTTTTATAAATAGTGTAATTGTCACGACCCTAAACCCAGACCGGGTCGTGATGGCGCCTCTCGTGAAGACAAGGCCAGCCGACACATTTCCAATCCAGTTTTTAAGCAATTTAACAATAAGCATTACGTCTAAAACATGATATAATCTCAGAAATAACAATAATAATACAAAACAATTCGCGGAAAACAACCCAACACAGCCCGATACCGGGGTGTCACTAGTCATGATCATTTACTATAATTTTCTAGTCACATCATGTCACGACCCAAATTCCATACCCGGTCGTGATGGTGCCTCTCGTGAAGACAAGGCCAGCCAACAACCCCAAATACTTTTATTAAACAGATATTAAACACAATGAATAGAAAATACATCTTAGTGGCATTTAACTATTAATTCCATCCCAATACAACCCGACCGGGGTGTCACAAGTCACGAGCATCTAATGAGTAGGGACACCGCTATTGGGCCAACAAAGTATATATACAAGATAAAACTGGAATTCAAAGATGAAATACGGTACCGCGAACGCTGGCGGTCACCTTGCTCAACTACCACCATATGGCCTTCGGTCCTGCTAATAACCCGTTACCGGGTGAACAATACCTGCAACT
>MU778165.1:42562-56150 GCA_026770625.1 Nicotiana glauca
TCTACCCCACGCTCAGGTCCAGCATGCAAGTCACCTCAATACAGCACTAGGATGTGCAAATCCGGGGTTTTAAACCCTCAGAATATCATTCACAAGTATTACTCACCTCTAGCCGGCCGATAATCTAGCTCGCCAAGCCTTTCCCTCTCGTATCTACTTCCTCGAGCGTAGAGTCTGATCAAAACCATAAGGGATACATCAAAATAGGCCAATGGAACATAACCCAATCGAAATAACTCGAAAGACACCCAAAAATACGAAATTGGCAAAACCCGAGCTCCGGGCCCGTTTCTCGAAAAATTACAAAATTAATATTTCCGGAATCCTCGTCTCGCCACGAGTCCGTACATACCAAGAACTCCCAATTCGGACCACAAATGTCCCCTCAAATCCTAAATTTAGTATTTTTGCTCCAAGCCCTAATTTTCTAGAATTTTGCTATGTTTTCATGAATTTCATGGATGATTCTTGAATAAAAACATGTATTTAACTCATAAAACTTACCTCCAATCAATTTCCAGTCGAAACTTCTTTCTTCCCGTCGAAATTGCTCCCAAGACGCTCAAAAAATGGAGGAAGAAATGAGTTGGGTCGCTGGGGAAATGTCCTTAAAACATTTTGTCCCGTTCTGACTTTCCTTCATCGCGTTCGCGACCCCTCTCCCGCGAATGCGAAGAACAAATTTTCTGAAATCCCCAATTGCTCTACGCGAACGCGACAAGACCTGCGCGAACGCGATGCACTGTGACCCTCTCCTATGCGAACGCGATACATGCATCGCGAACGCGATGCCTAAACGAACTGGGCTCCCAGGCCCTTCTACGCGGACGCGATGATTCCTCCCGCGAACGCGATGGCCAAACGTCCAGGCCTATGCGAACGCGTCCTCTACTTCGCGAACGCGAAGGCAAATATTCCAGGGCTCCAATTTCTACTACGCGTTCGCGATGCTCCCCACGTGAACGCGATGACCAACGCACCTGCAACATTCCAGCAGCAAATCTGCTATGCTCCAAGGCCAAAAATGGTCCGTTTAATAGCTCGGAATCAACCCGAGGCCCCTGGTACCCCAACCAAAACCACCAACCTACTCCAAAACATGATAAGAACTTGCTCCAATCATAAAAACATGACCTTTAACACAAAAATCATCAAATCACGACGGATTCAAGCCTAAGTTTCAACTATAACTTCCGAAACTAACATTCGATCAAAAACCGACCATACGACGTTCGAATGACCTGAAAATTTGCAGACATACCCAAAATCACCTAACGGAGCCACTGCAACTCTCAAAATTCCATTCCGACTCCCGGATCCAAATCTCACCTATCAACTGGATTTCGCCAAAATTCCAACTTTGCCAATTCAAGCCTATTTCTACACCGGACCTCCAAATTCAATTCCGATCGCTCTCCTAAGTCACAAATTATCCCCCGAAGCTAACCGAACCATCGGAATTCACATCTGAGCCCTCTAACCACATAGTCAACTTCCGGTTGACTTTTCTATAACAAGCTTCCTTCTAAGAGGTGATGTACCTTATTTTCAACCAAAACCAATTCAATTACACCCGACCGACTCTAATACTGATATTGAGACAAGAAGAAACACAATAATGGGGAAAAGGGGCGATAACTCACGTGACAACGGGTCGGGTCGTCACACATCAAGACCGAAATGGTCGGAAAAATCGCAATAATAGGTAAGGAGGAATAAAGAGGGAGAAAGCAGAGCCGCGATCGCCAGACAACTACCTTGCTAACTCCAATGTCAACTGACACCAAGCTTAGAAAATACCTGAATCTGCACACGAGGTGTAGGGAGTAAAATGAGTACTACCAAATCAGTGAGTATTAATCATAAATAAAGTCTGAATGGTAAGAAATCACAAAAAGAGCATCAACATGATATATAGAAGCAGTTTTAAAAGCCAGTAGAAAGCAATAAAGCTGTAAAATCCCTTAAAACATCTTAGCTCAGTTTAAACTTCTTTAAAAATGACCTTTTCAAGAGTAACGCAAATGAATGCAGAACAACTAGTGCAGATAAGCACGGAAATCTGCCCCTCGGGCACAAATACGCAATTAAATAGGTAAATGACAGGCAAATAAGAAAGATAAGCACATAAGGTTTGCCCCTCGGGCACAATCTCAACAAATCCGCCCCTCGAGCAATATCTCAAAACGGTACCAGCCTCTCGGGCAATCACATAGAACAATATCAACCCCTCGGACAATCACATAGAACAATACCAGCCCCTCGGGCTATATTGCACATCACAATGGGTACCCGCGCTCACTAGGGGTGTGCGGACTCCTGGAGGGGCCCCTTACGGCCCAAGTGCAATAACAAGCCATCTTGTGGCATAAAATCTAGGCCCTCGACCTCATATCAATCAAGCCACCTCGTGGTGTACATATCTCAGGCCCTCGACCTCACGTCAGAATCAGTGTATCACCGCTGCGACGTGCAGCCCAACCCAAAAAATATCCTCACAATACAAGCCCTCAGCCTTATTCAGTCAAAAATCACATAAGCCTCTCGGGCAACAATAAAACAGTGTTTCTCAGCCCAAAGTATCATTTAAATATCATTTGAGTATTAAAACTGAGTGAACATGGCTGAGTTTTTTTAAAATAGTGGAAAATAACATGACTAAGTGCAAGTATAAAGTCAAAACAGTGAGAAAATATTAACAAAGATCCCCGAAGGGTTCAAATAGTTGACACGAAGCCCAAATATGGCATTCAGCCCAAATAATGATGATAACAAATAGATTTCAGTCAAATATGCGGTAAAATCATCAATCGGGATGGACCAAGTCACCGTCCCCAATAGTGCACAACCCTACGCTCGTCATCTAGCGTGCGCCTTTCCTCAATATAGCACTACGATGTGCAATCCGGGGTTTCAAACCCTCAGAACATCATTTACAATTATTACTCACCTTGATCCGGTCCAACTCTAGCCCGTGATGCCTTTTCCTACACGAATCGACCTACGGATGCTCCAAATCTAGCCACAATTAGTATATAATCATTAAAATATGCTAAGGGAATGAAGCCCACTTGAAAATATCCAATTTAACATCAAAATCCGAAAATTGCTCAAACCCGACCCCCGGGCCCACGTCTTGTAATCCGATAAAATTAACAGCAATGGAACCCTCGTCCTCAAACGAGTCTATACATACCAAGAACATCAAAATCGGACCTCAAATGGACCCTCAAATCCCAAATTTACAGTCTCCAAATTCAAGCCCTAATTCCTCAATTTTAGGCTTAATTCCGTGATTAATTAGGTGGAATTCACACAAGAATCGAGTTTTTGAGTTCAAAAATCTTACCTCCAAGACATCTTCTTGAATTTCCTCTTCAATTAGCTCTCCCAAGCTTCAAAATCGCTCAACAATGGAGGGTCTTAGCCTCAAAATCGCGGAATAGCCCTTTTAAAACATTTTGCCCAGGCATAAAAATCCTTCTTCGCGAACGCAGTCAAAGCCTTGCGTTCGCGAAGCACGAAAAATCCGCTGACCAAAATTCCCTAACGCAGACGCGACATCAATCTCGCGAACGCGAAGCGTCCGCTTTCCAAACCATCGCGAACGCGATCCTTAAACGAACGCGAAGCACAAAAGGCTAGGACCCCATCTATTTTTACTTACTCTATGCGAACGCGACACAGGACTCGCGAACGCGGAGAATCAAACATCACAAACATCGTGAAAGCAACACGCTAAACGTGAAAGCGAAGGCTAAAATTTGCACCTCAGAAGATCACCCTTTGCGAACGCGGGTACCCGACCGCGAACGCAAAGAACAAATTGTCTGCAACATTTCAGCTGGTTTTCTGCAATTTCAAACAACATGAAATGGTCCGATGGACCACCCGAAACTCACCTAAGGCCCTCAAGACCTCAACCAAATATGCTATCATATCCCATAACATCATTCAAACTTGTTCCAACCTTCGGAACGCTCAAAACAACATTAAAACATCAAACTTTCATCGAATTCAAGCCTAAGAATTCCAAAATCTTCTGAATTACGCTTTTGATAAAAAAACCCAACCAAACCACGTCTGAATGGCCTGAAATTTTGCACACACATTCCAAATGGCACAACGGAACTACTGCAACTTCCGGAATTCCATTCCGACCTCTATAACAAAATCTCTCCTATCAAAAGGAAAATGCCGAAATCTCACTTTCGCCAATTCAAGCCTAAACCTTCCACGGAATTCCAAAAGGCATTCCGATCATGCTCCCAAGTCCCAAATTACCTAACGGAGCTAACCAAATCATAAAAGTTCTGATCCGAGATTATATACAAACAAGTCGAACTTGGTCAAACCTTTCAAATTTAAGTTCCAAACCAAGAACTGTTTCTTCCAAATTCATTTGATTCCCCTAAAGACCAAAACCAACGATTTACACGAGTTACAATACATCACACGGGGCAAGCCATGCCTGAGAAATGGCAAACAAGGTGCAAAAGATCAAAACGAACGGCCAGGTCGTTACATCCTTCCCCACTTAAACATATGTTCGTCCTCGAACGTTCCCCCAGTTTTTCCAAAAGCCAACCAATTGCTAAATAGCCTCACCATTCATATACCCGGGGGTGATCCCATGTCACCCTATCTCATATAGGTCTGATAACACATAGAAACTGAAATTTCACAATCTAATCTAGCCCATAAACCATATAACCACATTTCAACTTTTGAAATCTTCAATGCTATCAGAATCTCACATCTATACTCTGCGCAAGCCCGAACAAGCTGTGACAAACCATATCTGTAACCTCAGGTGCAATTACATGGTATACCACATAACTCAAACACTCGTAGTGATAACTTCTAATCACAGCAGCTGCACACGACACCCGAATACTGATAGAAAAACTCTTATCAACTAAAGTCTCATCCCAACACTTTCATATACTGCCAATGACAACTAAAACATACGGTAAGCCATAACCATTTCCCAGATCAACCATTCATGAAGCCACTTCTCCTTCGGTGAATACTACAACAAATTTCTGAGCCAAGGCTCAATATTACCCTTCCAACATACTGAAATCGAATCCGTTCATATTCATTAATTCTCCCAACGATCTCCTCTCATCCAACACACTACTCTAGTGACATGACACATCAATATAGGCCTAAGCCACAACTTGTAAAATACGCGCACTAATAAGCAACAGTTTGAACATACTCAAATCATGAAAATTACTCAAATGAAATAGTTGTACCTCAAGCTCACCAGTACCACCACAACACAAGGCTGAGAACCCGTCTTATATCATAGAAATAGAACATATGAATCTAACCCTCAAGGTCATATCTCCACATAACTTCGCTGCAATGCGCGATCCTATCCAAACACTGGTCCACATGAAACACCTCAAGTCACTCTGCTCGAAATTGACGACCACACGAAACTGATGTTTAGAACCACAGTAAATCATCATAACCACGGTAAAGCAAATACCTAACACCACACAACCCGAAAGGACATAACCGATACGCCATTCACCAGGCGATATCCAATACTCCTCCTGCTCGCTCCACAGAGAGACACCAATAACACCTCGCTATGTACGCCTATAACCAACAAATCCAATTACCCCACAACATGAAAAGGTAACTCATATATCTCCTAGGTACACTGATAGGCCAATAATAATCGAATCACACATCCCTCAACAATACAACTCGGAGCCAACCAAGTCGACTGAAACTGGAACACGTATCCACATTGGCCTGCAAACAGACCCCTTATCAAGGAAACCTTGGAATTGCTCCCTCAACTCCTTTAACGCTGTCGGTGCCATACGATATGGTGCCCGGTATCAAATCAATACCAAAAATCAACAACCTTTCCCTGTGACATGCCTGGCCACAAGAAACACCTCCGAAAAGTCCCTCACCACCGAAACTGAATCAATATGAGGGGCCTCTGCACTGACATCCATCACGAGATCCCAAATAAAAAAAATACAATCCTTCCCAGCCGTCCGCTGGTTTTCGAAATATGAAACCACTCTACTAAGAACATGAGCCGTCAAACCTTGCCACTCAATCCGTGGCATACCCAACATAGCCAACAACGCCTCCTATCACAATAGTCCAGAATAACACAATACAAAGACAACCAGTCTGCACTCAACATCACATCCCAAAATCTGACATACCAAGCTGCAAAAGATTCACTCTAGTCTCCAGACCCCGATAGTCACTAAACAGTGCCGATACACACGACCCGCAATCACAACATAACCTGAATATAAGAACTCCAGTCTCCAACTCCATATAGCACACGAATCACCATACCTGATCCCAGCTCTGCCGTCTGAATACATACCATATCTTTAATACATAATCATTCCATGAGAGATACTCTAACATTCTCCTGTGCCTCCAACAAACTCGGATATTAGCAGTTGATCTACAAGAAAGTGTCGAAATACTACTGAAGTACCATCAACTTAATCACATTGCCTTTTCTAAAACATATACCCTCGTCAAATTACCTCCAACTAGCAATACCATTTCATTAATCATATGAAGATCATTTCCCTAATCATCTGAAGCTTATTTCTCTAATTATCTGAAACTGCCTGTGCTGCCTAAGAATTTTATGGCCTTCCGTTCAGAACTGAACTGTAACCTTACCCACGCAAATCTTGATCCTCCACACATACTGCATATACCAATCCATCCTAAAATAACATGAGAATTTCATATCCCTTCTGAGCCACAAGCAACTATGTACTCAACCAACCAAGAACTTTCCATTAATCCCATTCAGAAGAAAATCACTACACATCCCCTGCTCCTCATGCCAGCAGAAAATATACATCTCTAGCCATGGTAGAAAACAACAAGAACTCTCCGACTTCTATTTGCCCCAACAAGCCTGTCAGGAGTGAATCCTCCTAACTCAACCAACCTACGCAGGCCACTAAAACCCAAGAGCATTGCCGCGAAATACCTATAGAAACTCATTACCTTGTAAACACTCAAAGAACTAATCATATTCTTACCATACCGATATGGCCTACTACCAAGCTATCCCATCTATCCGAGATCCCTTCTGATTTACCTTCACCTAATACTCCTTCTTGCTATAACATCACACTTCCTCAACCCAAACTAACCACACGAGACCCAAGCATAATACCACACAGCCTAAGGCTCACAACCCGCTGAATACTCTTTTAAATGTTCCCCAAAGCACCATATTCAAGATACCTACTCTAAAAGGACTTACTGCGAATCCAAAGCCATCACCTTCACCTTCTCGATATTGATATGTAGAATCCTATAATTAGTATAGAAAATACCACAAGTCTTGCCATTTTCCACTGAAAAAACTCAGTTTCTAGCCATAAGTACAACTTGAAAGTCTCCAATTATTGCATGTAAAATATTTAACACATTAGAACCATTCTCTAGAGTCATCCACTCTACCCAAATTGCAATTAGTTCGATCAAAAGAACCGAACAACATGCACCTCATTAGCACTCCCGACACCGCGGAATGTAACCTTACCTTAATGCAACAAAAAAAACTTCCTATTCTATGCGCCGCACACCCTTACTAATAACCACTCAAAACATTCTGTGATTCTCACACACCCATGAAGCGTAATATGACCTTGTCAAAATTTTCCCTTCACTCGAGCCATCCTCGGTCTCAATCTCCGTAGGCCATAACCGATTCACTAGTACGCCTTAAACTGGAACCGACATAGCACATAACCGTGCAACCAACTAATCATTAGCAGACTCCCACACTTGGCTCAAAATCGTAGATCAAAAAACACACCATAACTCATAACGCATATACTCTAATGCTGCCATAGTACCATAGTGAGATTAAATTCAATCCTTCATAAGCTCGTGACACACAGACCATTCGGTACCTTGAATCTTATGCAATCTCGCATTCATTCTCGCAATAGTCAAGCCCACTCTCTTAAGTGACCCAAATTCAAATTTCAACACTTATATTTCACTTGTAAATGGGATCTTCTAACAGACACATAAGGATCACACAACCTCAGAACACTTCACAGGAGATAACCCACCTGCTTTGCCTCCAACTAACATTTATGTATACCTTCCACCGTCACAAACATTACGTAGTCACTTAGTCTTCCCGAGTCTAAACTCATACCGCAACATGAAATTTACTTCACTCCCAACTCGGAAACATGAAAATGTTCTTCACACGCCTATAACTCGGGGCTATACCTCGAATCAAGATGGAATTCAAGCACCTAATAGTTCTTCTATCCTCCAGCAGACCCTTCTCGTCGCTTCTAAATCATATGGATACATCTCGCAGTACTAACATACTCATCACATAGTCATCCAACCGTCACTTCCATTAATAGGGGCACTACCGAACATATAAGTTCAAAAACACCTGTTCCCATAATCAGCACCTCGGTGCTCAAGCTATAGGCAAAAATCCAGCCTCGAGTCCTCCAGACTGGCCCAACATCAGCACATAGAGATCACATCTCGCCTCTCAATCAGGGAGTTACAAGCCATTGATGCACATCTGATATTGAGCGCTTGTTTGTGCATACGAATGCATGAAAGGAATTCAAAGAGTTATATACCAAGCTAAATCAAGGACGCACGATAAGAATTTCTAGAATGTGAAGTTTTCCTAAAGGTTCTGCAACATCTCGAGGATAAATACAGACGTCTCCGTACCGATCCGCGAGACTCTACTAAACCTGCCCATGACTCGTGAGACCTATGTAACCTATGCTCTGATACCAACTTGTCACGACCCTAAACCCAGACCCGATCGTGATGGCACCTCTCGTGAAGACAAGGCCAGCCGACACATTTCCAATCTAGATTTTAAGCAATTTAACAATAAGCATTACATATAAAACATGATATAATCTCAGAAATAACGATGATAATACAAAACAATTCGCAAAAAACAATCCAACACAGCCCGATACTGGGGTGTCACTAGTCATGAGCATCTACTATAATTGTCTATTCACATCAAGACCGAAATGGTAGGAAAAATTGCAATAATACATAAGTAGGAATAAATAGGGAGAAAGCAAAGCCACGATCGCCAGATAGCTACCTTGCTAATTCCAATGACAACTGCCACCAAGCTTAGAAAATACCTGAATCTGCACACAAGGTATGGGGAGTAAAATGAGTACTGCCAACTTAGTGAGTAATAATCATAACTAAAGTCTGAATGGTAAGAAATCACGAAAAGAGCATCAACATGCTGTATAGAAGCAGTTTCAAAAGCCAGTAGAAAGCAATGAAGCTGTAAAATCCCTTAAAACATCTTAACTCAGTTTAAACTTCTTTAAAAATGACTTTTTCAATAATTACGCAAATGAATGCAGAACAACTAGTGCAGATAAGCGCAGAAATCCACCCCTAGGGCATAAATACGCAATTAAACAGGTAAATGACTGGCAAATAAGAAAGACAAGCACATAAGGTTTGCCCCTCGGGCACAATGTCAACAAATCCGCCCCTCAGGCCATATCTCAGAACGGTACCATCCCCTTGGGCAATCAGATAGAACAATATCAGCCCCTCGGGCAATCACATAGAACAATACCAGCCCCTCGGGCTATATCTCACATCACAATGGTACCCGCACTCACTGGGGTGTGCAAACTCCTAGATGGGCCCCTTACGGCCCAAGCGCAATAACAAGCCATCTCGTGGCATCAAATCTAGGCCCTCGACCTCACATCAATCAAGTCACCTCGTGGCGTACATATCTTATGCCCTCGGCCTCATGTCAGTATCAGTGTATCACCGCTGTGGCATGCAACCTGACCCAAAAGATATTCTCACAACACAGGCCCTCGGCCTTACTCAGTCAAAAATCACATAAGCCTCTCGGGCAACAGTAAAACAGTGTTTCTCAACCCAAAACATCATTTAAATATCATTTGAGTATTAAAACTGAATGAACATGGCTGAGTTTTTTTTAAACCAGTGGAAAATAACATGATTGAGTTCAAGTGTAAAGTCAAAACGTGAGGAAATATCAACAAAGATCCCCGAAGGGTTCAAATAGTTGGCATTCAGCCCAAATATGGGATTCAGCCCAAATAAAGATGATAACAAATAGATTTCAGTCAAATACGCGGTAAAATTATCAATCGGGACGGACCAAGTTACCATCCCCAATAGTGCACGACCCCATGCTCGTCATCCAGCATGTGCCTCTCCTCAATATAGCACTACGATGTGCAATCGGGTTTTAAACCCTCAGAACATCATTTACAATCATTACTCACCTCGATCCGATCCAACTCTAGCCCGCGATGCCTTTGCCCACATGAATCAACCTTTTGATGCTCCAAATCTAGCCACAATGAGTACATAATCATTAAAATATGCTAAGGGAACGAAGACCACTTGAAAATATCCAATTTAACATCAAAATCCCGAAATTTCTCAAACCCGGCCCCCGGGCCCACATCTCGGAATGCAATAAAATTAATATCAATGTAATCCTCATCCTCTCACGAGTCTATACATACCAAGAACATCAAAATCTAACCTCAAATGGCCCCTCAAATCCCAAATTTACACTCTCTAAATTCAAGCCCTAATTCCTCTATTTTAGGCTTAATTCCAAGATTAATTAGGTGGAATTCACACAAGAATCGAGTTTTTGAGTTCAAAAATCTTACCTCCAAGAAATCTTCTTGAATTCCCTCTTCAATTAGCTCTCCCAAGCTTCAAAATCGCTCAGCAATGGAGGTTCTTAGCCTCAAAATCGCAGAATAGCCCTTTTAAAACATTCTGCCCAGGCATAAAAATCCTTCTCAGCGAACGCGGTCAAAGCCACGCGTTCGTGAAGCACAAAAATCCACTGACCAAAAATTCCCTAATGCGAACGCGACATCTATCTCGCGAACACGAACCATCTGCTTTCCAAACCATCGTGAAAGCGACCTCCTTACGCGAACGCGAAGCACAAAAGGCTGGGACCCCATATATTTTTACTTACTCTATGCGAACGCGACACAGGCCTCGCGAACACGGAGAATCAAACGTCACAACATCGTGAACGCGACACACTAAATGCGAACGCGAAGGCAAAAACTCGCACCTCAGAAAATCACCCTTCACGAATGCGGGTACCTGACCACGAATGCAAAGAATAAATTGTCTGCAACACTTCAGCTGGTTTTCTGCAATTTCAAACAACATGAAATGGTCCGATAGACCACCCGAAACTCACCCGAGGCCCTCAAAACCTCAACCAAACATGCCAACATATCCCATAACATCATTCAAACTTGTTCCAAACTTCGGAACGCTCAAAACAACATTAAAACATTAAATTTGCATCGAATTCAAGCCTAAGAATTCCAAAATCTTCCGAATTACATTTTTGATAAAAAAACCCCAACTAAACCACGTCTGAATGATCTAAAATTTTGCACACACATTTCAAATGGCACGATGGAACTACTGCAACTTCCGGAATTCCATTCCAACCTCCATAACAAAATCTTGCCTATCAACCGGAAAATGCCGAAATCTCACTTCAACAATTCAAGCCTAAACCTTCCACGGACTTCCAAAATGCATTCCGATCACGATACCAAGTCCCAAATCACCTAATGGAGCTAACCAAATCATAAAAGTTCTGATCTGAGATCATATACAAACAAGTCAAACTTGGTCAAACCTTTCAAATTTAAGTTCTAAACCAAGAAGTGTTTCTTCCAAATTCATTCTGATTTCCCTGAAGACCAAAACCAACTATTTACATGAGTCACAATACATCCCATGGGGCAAGCCATGCCCGAAAACTGGTGAACAAAGTGCAAAAGCTCAAAATGACCGGTCGGGTCGTTATAATAATTAGATAATTAGCTTAAACTTTACAATTTAGATTAATTTGGGATTATTAATTAAAGAAAGAAAAAGAAAAATGGGAACTATAAAAGGCTTAGTTTAACTTTGAAATTGGGCCAATTTATACGCAAATCAGCCCCAGACCTAGCCCAAAAATAAGCTACCCGATCCTGACCCCCACCCCTAAACCAAACGACCCTGTTTTCGTTCCCTTCATCACAACCGTTGGATCATTGTGATCCAACGGCTTGGAACTGGTCGTTCAATTGATATAAAGCTTTCCGTAAACGGTTTCCCCATTTTGAAACCCTCTTCACTCATCTCTATCCCTAACCCTAAAGACCAACCGCCCTAAAAAAAACCTGTCGCCTCCGCCATTGACCACCCGCGGAAAATCACCTCACGGGTTTTGGTGCTCCAAACTTCCCCAAATTTTTATCAGGCAACCCCCGTCCTCTCCTCTTTCTAAATCCTTAAACACTTTCACCCAAATCCCACCCGAATCCCACCAATTTCAGATCTGGTGGCATGCAAACCCTAAATTGGAGCTTCCAAAATGGTTTAAGCCGGAAATAGGTGTTACTCATTTTTTCTAAATGAGAAATGTCGATTAACACCTATTTTGACTTAAATCGGAGAAGGCCGGAGCCAACTGTCGTTCGTGCAGTAGGTACATCTATCCTTCTTTCCTCTTTCTATTTCCTCATCCTTCTTTTCTTCTTTAGATTTTTCTCTTTTCATCACTTTGTTTTTCTTCTATTTTTCTTTTTCTTCAACCAAAATGAAGAGGTTTGGTTAGCCATAATCTTGGGTTGTTAGGGTTTCGTTCTTTTTTTCCTTCTTGTTTTTGCATGCTTAATCAGTAGTTTTAGGGTTCACTAATCTATATGTGTTGATCAGAATCCTTATGTTTGTTTAGGGTCTATTAATTTCGTTTGGCTCGTGTCTAGTTAGTCTAATTTAAAAATCAGTATGCTTATTATTATAGTCTAGTTTCCTTTTGTTGTTATGATATATTAATCTGTTCAATGGGTTTAATTCTTAGAAAATGGTTCGTCATTGATTAGTTCCAGACCCATGTTAGGTTAGGTTTGAATTTTTTCTCTTTTTGTTTCATTTTTGATTCAGTTCATGTCAAATGAATTTAGGGTTAATTCAAAGTTTGATTGCTTAATAATCTGTTTAATCCTTTCTTCCATGTCGATTCTTGTCTTGTGGTGTTAGTTCTGATTTGCAAATGAATTGTAATTATAGGGGGGTTAATTAAAAAAATCAAAACTTTGGAGGTTAATTTGAGAAATAGAAATAGGATTTTCAGATAAGGTTAATATTAGAAGCTTCTAGAGTTTGGGGCAGCTGGCCCTATTTGGCTAACACAAAAATGCTGAAACCAATTAGAGGCCGACAACTGTCCCAATCTTGTTAAAAAGATGCTCTTAGGGGTTGTGTGATGGAATAATTTCCAATTCTATTTCTACAACACTTGGCATTGGGTTTCCTATAAGTAGAACTGTCACGACCCAAACCCCGGTTGTGATGGCGCCCAACACCTTGTTAGGCAAGCCCGACCATTTTCACATTTTCCATCCCAATTATCAACTCAATTATTCCAAATTTGGTAAAATATCCTGATTTCATAATAATGATAAGAGTGCGGAAATCAAAAACAACTGAAATAACAGCCCAACAA
>MU778167.1:9825-37736 GCA_026770625.1 Nicotiana glauca
ATCTGAGCTAAGTTTTTTAGCCTAAAGGATCACCCCATGCACAATATATAATATTTCGTAACTCCCTCAAGGTGGGGTGTTACTCATATTATTCAGCGGGCATAGACTATCATCTTCTCCTACCCAATTAATATCTTTAAGTTGTTTACCTAAAGCGCACTAGTCAATTTTAAGTCGTATCCTACGCGTGCACTATCCGTCCCATGCATGTGGTCTAGGAGGAATTTGGATCTCTATCTCAGGGTGGTTCGAGACTTTAACTTTGGCTGCTCAAAAATGAAAAATACTATGCAATATACAAAAGAACACTTTGGACTTTCACTTATAAGCAAATAAGGGCTCAAGTTGGCCTCCGCACTTATACAACAAATGCATGCAAGTCAGATTAACAAAGACAATTGCTGATTTTAATAAGTTGAGGTTGCAGAAACCTATAAGCAGGATCTCTATATGGATCTAGATTCAATGAGCGGGCCATTTACAATCTCTGAAACCTACATAGTTGCCTATTGATTACAGGTATAAGAGATTAAACCTATAGGCACGATATCTAGGCATTTTATGTAGTAACTGATATGTTGATCACTTGGTTATGTTCAGAATTGGTTAATTGAGTCATATAGGCATGATTTCTAGTGACAATAGGTAATACAATGTTGAGGACTATTAAAGAAACAAATAGAATAATTAATTAACTGATTCAGATCCTATAGGCATGATCTCTATAATTCAAACTAATTTTAGATTCTACAGGTATGATCTCCAAAATGGACTTTTGCTCCTATAGGCATAATTTCTATAATTAAAACTAATTTTGGATCCTATAGCATGATTCTAACAAGCGAGCATAGAGCATACATGAACCAAAAAGAAGAACATATAGGCAGGATTTCTACAATGACTGAAAAATAACACGTTTTGAGCAAAGCCAAAATACCTATAGGCATGATTCTAACAGGCGGGCATAGAGCATACATGAACCAAAAGGAAGAACATATAGGCAGGATTTCTACAATGAATGGAAAATAACACGTTTTGAGCAAAGCCAAAATACCTATAGGCATGATTCCTAACACATAATAGATGAACATGTTTGAACATAATAGCATATTTTAACTAAGTAATGAACCTATAGATAGGTTTTCTACCCATTTCGATGCAAGTATAAGATAAAAATCACTTTCCTGATTTCACTAATACCCCAAAATGTTATTACAAGAATCATTACAAACCCAGAATGATTTACAAAGTAGAATAGCTATAGGGAGCCTACAGTAGGCCCAAAAAGTGCACATGGCCAGGCCAGGCCTTCATTCTCAGAAGTCAAAACAACCTCAAAATTACATATTCATGGACATAAGGCATCTAAAACTTGAGGGATTCCTCCAGTGGTCTTAAAAAAGAACTGAGCATATAGAACCAAGAACCCATTATGTCAGAGTTCCCAAGGACTTCAAGAACCCAGAACAGTGCTCCCACTAGGGAGGTTAACAAAGATAATTCAAAGGAGGAACTAGGGACCAAATCCTAGTGTGTCAGAGTTCACAAGGGACCCAAACGGATCTTGAGCAGTGCTCACACTAGGGAGGTCAAAGGACAAAACCTAAGTATCCTTAGCTAAGAATGGGATTCAAGGAACTTAGGTGACAGGTGAAAGAAAAGGATCGGAATTGCAAAATAGGAGTTGAGCGGTTTTAACAGAAACAAACAATTTTAACAAACCAGGCAAACAGTTGATTAAATCACATAACTAAAAGAACAAGCTTAATGCAAACTGAGAAAATAGGTTCAACACTTAGCATAGAAACAGTCACATGCTGAAAAAGTTAAGGAAATAACATGTTACTAGAATTGACAAGGATTATTATACACATATGCAAATTACTAGACAGGTTGAAACATGGTTGGAAATTATGCTAAGTATACAAGAAACAAGGCAACATTGTGATAAACCAAGTAATCACAGAAAGAATAGGGCATCATGTTAGCAAAGGGCAGGTGTGACGACCCAAAGGGGTCATCACCGTATTTCTCCATTTTCCCACGCTTCCGAGGCCTTGGAAACCTCGCTTTTGGTTACCTCGATTTGCATGTGTAGTCCGAGCGCGAAGCCGGAAAGTTTTTATGTTAAAATATGTGAATTATGTGAAAAATTTGAAGAATTTTGATATTAATATTGATATAGTTGACTTTGGTCAAAATTTGGGTAAACGGACCCGGACCGGTGATGTGACAGTCCCGGGAGGTCCGTAGAAATATATGGGACTCGGCCATGTGCCCGGAGTCAAAATTCGAGGTCCAGAACCTGAGTAAAAGAATTTTTCTGTTAAATTATTTTCTGAAAATATTAAGGAAAAATGGAAATGAAAATGAGTTAGAAAATATAGGTATCGGGCTAGTATTTTGGTTCTAACACCCGGTACAAGTCTTAAATATGCGTTAAGCACCTTCTGTGAAATTTGGTCGAAATTGGACATCGTTTGACGTATTTCAGACCTAAATATCTAAAGTTGGAAGTTTATGAACTTGAAATGAAAAATGATGATCTTGAGGCTTGATTCTTTGATTTTGATGTTATTTTGGCGATTTGATCGCTCAAGCAAGTTCATAAGATGTTATTGAGTTAGTGTGTGTGTTTGGTTGGGAGCCCCAAGGGCTCGGGTGTGATTCAGAGGTGGTTCGGGGTGGTTTTACACTTAAAAAAATTGCAGAAATTGAGTTCAGCTGTTGCAGACAGGTTCTTCAGTGCGTTCGCGGCTTCTTCATCGCGTTCATGGAGCTTCTCCAATTTCCTTCATCGTGTTCGCAGCCTTTCTCCGCGTTCGCGTAGAGTCAAGTGACCCTGGGAGGCTCAACATTCCTTTCTCTTCGCGTTCGCGACCCGTACCCTCGCGTTCGCATAGCACCCTGAGCTCCTTCATCGCATTCGCGTGTAGTCCCACGCGTTCGCGTAGAACAACCCACAGGACCCCCTATATTCCTTCTTCGCGTTCGCACACTTCCAATCGCGAACGCGATGCCCCTGACCAGTCTTCATCGCGAATGTGTCACTCATGTCATGATCGCGAAGGTTATTTCCTTCAGTGAATTTTCTTAAAAATAGAACAGTGTGCACGGGATTTTTCTCACTTTTTCACATGGGCTCTCCTCTTTCACACTCCATAGACTATTTTCAAGTTCCTCTTTCTCCATATCTCTTTGGGTAAGTATTCTTAACTTCATTATCTCCTAATTCTTTCATCTAAACACTAATTTCCTAGCCCTAAATCATGAATTCAAGGTAGAAAATGGGGTTTTTGGGTAGAACTAGGGCTTTGGGAATTTTAGGTGATTCAACCTTAATTTGGGGTCGAATCTTGAAACAAATTGCATATTTGAACTCGTGGGGTTATGGGTGATTGGGTTTTGGTCCGAGCCTCGTGTTTGGACCATGTGGGCCCGGTGTCAGATTTTTGTTATTTTGGAAGAATGATGGAAATTTCATTTCTAGACTATGGGATTATGTTTTTGAGCTCTTATTTATACTATTGAACTAAATTGTGCCTAGATATCATTGTTTCGGAGTTGGATTCTAAAGGAAAGGCGGTTTTAGAGCCTTGATTGCTATTTTCGGACCGAGNTGCTATTTGTCGAGTTCGGTATATAGGCATGGTGACAAGTATCTATACACTGGTGTCGAGCATGACCGTGAGTCCTGAATTGCTAAATTATCGAATTCTAAATTGTTGTTTATGAGGACTTGGTTGGAAATCTTCAAACACTGAGCCGGTAATTGTTGAGGCTGAGCATTGATTTAAATATGTTAAGTAGAAATTGAATAAGTTTGGTTATAGCTGGATCTCCCTTGCCGGGATTATTTTGTGTAATGTGTTGAGAGAAATGGGATCGTGTGGCACGCCGACCACTTATATATTATAAAATGGGATCGTGTGGCATGCCGACCACTTATATATTATGAAATGGGATCATGTGGCACGCCGACCACTTATATATTATGAAATAGGATCGAATGGTATGCCTACCACGTGATATTATGAAATGGGAGAGAGTGGTACGCCTACCATGTGATATTGTGAAATGGGATCGAGTGGTACGCCTACCGCGTGATGTTATAAAATGGGATCGAGTGGTACGCCTACCACGTGATATTTTGAGAAATGGGATCGAGTTGCACGCCTGCAACGAGAGGAAATTGAAACAAGTGAAAGTAGTTTGTTTTCTCTTATTCCGTGTTAGAAGGAATCAGATGTAGTTTCCTTGTTATTCTTGATATTTCGTTTTATCTGCTACCCCATAAGCATGTTCCCCTCCCAGTTATAATTGTTTACTTTCCGAAATTATTTTGTTGTACTTGTATATATATCTGCACAGGTTATTTGTGGTAGGTCCTGTCTAGCCTCGTCACTTCCTCACCGGGGTTAGGCCAGGCACTTACCAGCACATGGGGTCGGTTGTGTTGATGCTACACTCTGTGCATTTCTTTTGCACAGATTAGGACGCAGCTTTTGGGCCGCAGCAGTATTAGATCGGGATCAGACCTTCAGTCCAGGGACTCTTGAGGTAGCCTTGCTGACGTCCGCAGGCCCGCAGTCTCTTCCATCTTTATTCAGTTTGTTAACGCTTGTATTGAAACAGACTGTTATGATTTCTTTCAGACGGTTGTATTTAGTGAATCTTAGAAGTTCGTGAGTCAGTGACACCAGGTTCTGGGTAGAGATATGTTTCAAACTTCCGTATTTTTTGTTTTATTTTTATTTAGCTTAAAGTCTTCCGCACTTGTTTAATTGATTACCGTTTATTTATATTGTTGAGATTTATCGGAGAATGTTTAAAGTTTGGTTGTCCTAGCTCCATTAGTAGGCATCATCACGACTCCCGATGGGGGGAAATTCGGGTCGTGACAGTAGGATCACAGACACATAGCATATCCAGAATATTTCTACAGAGATTCTGGACAAAATGAAAGGTAAACTCATATCAAATAGCATATAGGCATTCAAGTATAGTTATAGAGGTCTAATTAATAGAAGATGATTAAGATTGTGACAAAGGTTTAGTCTAACACCTCAAAGTAACAATTCAAAACATTTTGAGATAATTGTTCTAAATCACAAGAAAATGTATGGGATCAAGTGAGCATGCTGAGTGACATAATGATAGAAAGGTAAATTATGACTAACACTGAAAGTCTTAACACATATTACTATAGGGATCCAGGGGGTAAGTGCATAAACATGTTCATAGTCATTCAAGAGTCAATACACTAACTGAATAGACCCTAAAGAAGATTGAGATTACCCAATTAGGCATAGATAATCTCAAAACTAGTTGCATTAAGAGTATTAAATGTAGAAGTTAATAGATTGATGCTTAAAATTAAACCAAGAAGGTATGAAGCCAGGGATTCAGAGGTAAGAACACGTACAGATTATAGGCATATAAGGATAAAATTGCAAAAGTTAAGTAACTCATCAGTTAAACAAAAAATGCAAAAAAAGAACAAAACCTACAGTGTTCTGAACGTCAATGAGAAGCAAAACCCAGAATTTAATGGCCTTGGCTTTTAGCCGGCCAAACCAAAGTATAGAACGAAAATAATAGAGTAAAGCTTTAGATCTAGTGAAGTTATAGTGATTCCAAAGTCCATCTAAAGGGAATGGGGGATGTGGTTTATATAGTGGTAGAAATTAGCACATAAACATGGAAAATCATCATTCAAATACTAGAAAGGAAAGCAATCGAAATCAATAAGGAAAAGAGGAAATTTCATAACCCTAATTTAGGGCAAAGTACACAAATCAACAGAAATAAAAAGGTAAAAATCACATGTTGCATAGAACATAGACAAAAATACTATTCAAAATCAAAGAATCAAGCCAAACTTGGTTTAATTTAAAAGGATATGAAACTCTAATTTAGGGTAAGTAAGAATCTGAAAGATACACAGAGATTCATACCATAAAAGAACAAGAACGAATACAGACGGAAAAGGTCAAAGAACTGAACCCGTTTTTAGTTCGAAATTAAAGAGATCCGCTTGCCATGTTTAGGCAAGCAACTAGGTAACACCATAAATGAGTAACTACTAGTGGAAGGAAGTAAATAAGGCAAGAGAATCCATGGCGGATTTCGTTCTGGGGCCGGATTTGGAGTGGTTAAAAGAGACGGCGGCTAGGGTTCGTGAGAGATGAGAGACGAGATGGTTCAAGGGTGGTGGGATGTGGAGTGTGATTTAGAGTTAGGGGGTTTGGTTAATTAAAAGGGGTAGGGATAATATGGGCCGTTGATCTCAGAGATCAACGTCCACAATTAGTTAGGGGTTCTGGGTCGGGTTAGTTTAACCGGTTGGGCTGGAATTATTTGGTTTAGGCTCAGGAGCTATTGGGATGGTGAAAATGTGTTGGGCTAGTGTATTGGGTAGTTTTAGGTCCGAAAATAGGAGGAATTTAGGGCTAGTTTTTAAATACCCAACATTTAATAATTAAATAATTTATAAAAGTAATTATAAATATAAAAAATATCATTTGGATTAAAATAATTACTTAACATTAAAAAAAATATAAAAAGTCATTTTTGCATAAATAATATAATTATACATGCATATGGGCTATTATTGTAAAAAATTGCAATTTAGCCTTAAAATGTAAATGTAATTATAAAAATACACTGAAAAATATTTAAACATTATGCTGGTATAAATTATAAGTTTAGATGGTTAACTCATCATAAAAATAATTTGGGGTAATTGTCACACCTCCTTTTTCCTACACCCGAAAGGGTATAGTGGAGTTTTTCCAATTTAAGTGACAATCGAAATGAGATTTATTATTAAGAGATTTAGAGTCGCCACTTGGGAGATTTATGGTGTCCCAAGTCACCGGTTGAAATCTTGAATCGAGGAAAAGGTTGACTCTATTTAACATTCCGTGCACCAGAAATCCGGGTATGGAATTATATTAACCCGGGAGAAGGTGTTAGGCATTCCCGGGTTCCGTGGTTCTAGTACGGTTGCTCAACTGTCATATTCGACTTAATTATCTGATTTTAAATAATTATGAACTTATGTGCAAGTTTTAACTTTTAATCGCTTTATTTAATTATTTTTAAGAAAAATTACGACGTCATTTAAAATGTGTCTTGAACCCGTCACATAAATGCACCCGTAGTTCGCAACACATTTTATTTAACGTTGAGATTTGGATTTGGATCACATATGTGCACTCGAGTTTAAGAAAGGTAGATTATTAAAATACACACCTAAAACAACTACGCGTTTGCAACTTTGTGAGGACTATGGAAATTCGACTAAATGGCATGCCTCGATTTCTAAGGATTTAGATATTCAAGATCAATCAAATGAGGGTCGTGCATTTTGAGATTTTATTTGGCATGGCACACCTCGATTCCAATTTTAAAGGAAGTTCAAAACTAAGCTTTTGAGGGCCATGGATTATCTGATTTTCGCTTATGGCACACCTCGAATCTAAATTCAAAAGGGAGGTTAATTCATTAAAGAAAAGCTTATAGTGATTTCCACGAATGTTCATGATTTAAAGAATAATGTTTTCAGCAAAAGAAGACTCATTTTAATCTACCATTTCCTTCCTTAATGTAAAAACATATTGGCTGTAACAAAATTTGGCTATTTCTTTTCAAAATTAAGCATCTCAATTAACTTATCAAAGTCAACAATTGCGTAACATATCTTAGGACAACGAAATAATCAAGTTTCATATGTACGACGGACCAAATCATACGATGTGAGCACGTGATTTTTGCCTCGTTTGAATTATTCCTTTAGAATTCTTAAAATTAGGATTTTTTTCTTTTATTATTTGAATTTTAGGAAATTAATTGCATGATTTTGTATTTATTTGTATTTTTGTGTATTTTTAATTGATATAATTCATAAAAATATAAAAATAGTATACTTGCATTTAGGACCCGATTTTATATTTTTTTTTAGTTCCACTAGTTAATTGACATTATAAGAAATGGTAGAAAATAACAAAAATAGCCCTCTTTGTATTTTAGTTTTAATTTTTGATTTGGTCCTTAGTTTTATTTTAAATTAGGATTTAGTTAATTTTAGAAAATATATTAGTTTAGTTGTAGAGTTAAATACGGTCTTTATTTGAAATAAAGAAAAGAAAAGAAAGAGAAAGGAAAATGGGCCAGCTTGTGATAGTCTAAATATTGGGTTGTTGTAAATTTCAGCCCATACCAAAATCTGCCCCATACCAATCCAAGCCCAAATTACCCAATACCCGGTCCAGCCTCTATGCCATCAAAACGATGTCGTTTTAGGCTCAAGCAATCAGGACCGTCGATGTTATCTGATCTAACAGTCCTGAGGTCCTCATCCATAAGTATAAAGCTATCCGAACCACACTTACCCCCCTTTAGACCCCCCATTCCGTCTCTAACTTTCCAAACCCTAGAGAAGCCAGCTGCCCTAACATTCTCCGTCAAATCTGCCGGCGGTGATGAAACAAACTATTTTGATGACTCCTAAATTTACACCATACCTTCTCCTCCTCCTCCTCATCATTCCAAATCCAAGTTCAGTTTTCTTCAAAACCCGCCCAAACCCCTCGAATCATCATTTGAAACAATGAACCCTAGCCGCCGCCGCCCTCAAACCTCATCAAAATCACACCGCATGGCCTCCTCGACCTCATCTTCCCGAATCCTAAACCAAAATCCCTCAACTCCAGTTGTAATCCCTCGAATTTTAATCTAGGGTTTTGTTTAAAGACTTGATCGGATTTCCAAGGCTAATAAGTGTTTTAACAGGTTCCAAAATAATTCTATGTGTTTGTTCTTGGCAAGAACAAGCACATAACATTATTTGGGGACCGGATTCGAAGTCAATCGATTTAAGGCCCAAAATCAGTGAGTGTTCTTAAATTTCCTTTCCTTCGTTATTTGTAAATTTTTTCTTTAATACATAGTTTTCTGTTTTGTTTTTCTTTCGATTCATCTTTAGTATTTCTTTCATTTTTTGTTTGAGTTAGGATTGATTTAGCGTTCTGATTTGTTCCGATTACAGTTTTAATTTCGTTCTTGTTATTTGATTTGATTGCCTGTTTAATTTTAACCGTAGGATTCCCTGTTTGCTACTGTTTTACCTTTTGATTTCATTTTTTTTATTTTGCCACTCCTCATAGTGTAGTTTCAGTTCTATTTGTTTGATTTTAGTTGTTAGTTTATTGTTTTGTTAGTTTAACAATAAATTTAGCCGTAAGACACTTGGTTAATTAGAATTAATTTCTAGTGCTGATCGAATTGGTTTGGTTATAGCTGATCATTCCGGCTCCTTGGTTAATTAACCATAGTCAATTTTGACCAGGGTAAAAGGGGCTGGGGTTTTGTTAACATAGGTTAGTAATTTTAGGACTAATGTAGGGGTAGTATAGGTAGTTCAATTAAGAAAATCCTGCAGTAACTAAAATAGAACCCTTTAGAACCTTCTAGAAGGTGGTTCTAATTTGAATTTCAGGAATTAGTAGTGTTACTTGGCCAACAAGCCAATAACTAAAGGACTAAATAGCTAAGATCTAAAAATAAAAGAGGAAAAATCTGATGCTGCCCTAGTTTTGCCTATAAAAGGGCATGCCCCTTGCTTTGCAAGGGAAGTTTAGAAGTTTTAGAAAGTTTCAGATCTGAAAAAATTCAAAATTCAAAATTTAAGGAGCCTAGAAAGATCAGAAAATCCAAAAAAAAAAAAATTAGACTTAGAAATACTGAAAAGTTCTGAAACTTCAGGGCAACAAAAACTCCAAAAAATCACTATTCCATTGAAATTACTTAGGAAAACCTTGAGTTCCAGCTTTGAATTAAATTTCCAGCTTATATAAAGTTAAAAAATCGTTTGATTTGCCCTGAAAATATAGTAGTCAAAGCTTCAGAAGTTCCTGAGTTGAGTTTTGAGTTTCAACTGGGTATTTCAGGCCGATTTTGGTTGTTCACTGCTGTTTGTTCATTTGAAACTATTTCTTGGCTATTTTACACTACTTCTGGGCTAGAAATTGATCTCCAATTGTTGATTGATTGTTGTTTGTTTGTTGCAGCCTAGCTGACTTCAACTTCACTCCATTTTTGGGTTGATTTCCAGGTACACATCTTGAATTGGTCTTGATGTATCTCTCCAGTTAGAAGTGGAATAAAAGTGCTGCACTGATTTTTTTTCTATTGTTGTTTGTCCTTTGAATGATTGGTTAATTCATTATGTTTCAAGTAACTCCATGACTTAGCTTAAACCTTATTGTATTAATTGCGGACTGTGAATTGTAGCGGGATTCAATGTGTTTGTTTCAATTTAATAATTTAGATAGGTGTTATAAGCTATTGTTAATTCGAGTATAGAAATTGGTTAAGGGCTTTATCAGTACTTTCCCCCTGTATTTTGCGTACAAATTTTTTCTCTAAACTCTCCTTGCTAGATTTTCAAATCTCAGTTGTTTGTTCCATCAGAAGTTGAATCACGAATTGAATAGTTGACCTGTGTTAGCATGTTTCTGTTAGTTTAAGAGGTGCTAGAAATAATCTGGTGTATCAATGCACTAATTCCTATATTTTAGCCTTTAGGAAAATTGATTAGAAGTTTGGTATCTGAGAAAATAGATCCAATTCATGCACATGCATATCATTACTTGTTTATCCACTAATCACCGAGTGAGATTCAAAAGAAGCTAGTCTATGGATCAGATTAACGTTAATTGACGTCAACATCAAATTAGATAATCAAATTTGGATCTCATAGTCATGTGTATATTTCTGTTTCTGTTTCTGTTGCTGCTTACATTATTTGGGCCATGAAAACCAGGCCTAACATTAGGCCCAGCTATTTGATGAGGAGTCCAAGTATTTTCAGCCTTGGGCCAGTGCACTTGGAGGTCTGTTAAGGATAGACCTCTTCAAATTGGGCCTGTACTCAAGTCTAGCCATTTGGACAACTTTTATAAAGTTGAAGGCATTTTCACTCCTCTTGGGCAGGTTTCGAAGCCCAAAAAATGCTAGAGGCCTAAATTCCTATTTGAAATCATTAGTTTAATCTTGCAATATAATTTTGGGTCTTCCAAGTTAAATAGCAAATTTGAATTAAGAGGTTTCCCTCTTATTTAAATTTGGACTTGATCTTGAGGCATGAACCTTTAATATTTTTGATAATAATTAATTTGTAGTGCTAATTAATTAAGTTGTTTTAGAGACAATCGTTAATAGAAAATAATAGTTCATTTTAGGATGATCCTTAAAATAATTTAAGGTGTGCCGCGCCAAATAAAATCACAAATTGCGTGGCCCTTTTTAATTACTTCATTAAAAATATTTAAAACTCGGGACGTGCCATTTAGCGAATTTTTACAGACTCCCGCAAAGTTAATAATACGTTAGTCACTTTAGGAGCGTTCTTTAATAATTTTACCTACCTAAATTCGGGTGTGTATTTCATGTGACCAAAATTCAAATCCCAAAACGTTGAATAAAATGTGTCGAGGATTCGGGTGCATTTCATGTGACGTGATCCAAAAACATATTTTAAACGACGTTCAATTTCCTTAAAATTAATTAAAAGCAATAAATAATTTTAAAATTGCACTATGGAATGACATGTATTAAAATCAGATATTAAGCCATTTATAATAGTTTAAGCGACCATGCTTGAACCACGGGATCCGGGGGTGCCTAACACCTTTGCCCGAGTCAACAAAATTCCTTATTCAGAATTTTTGGTTCGCAGACTCCATTCGTGAAGTTGAAATTTCCTCGATTTGGGATTCAAGATAAACCGGTGACTTGGGATACCAAAAGCCAAACCTATCCCAAGTGGAGACTCTGATCATTAAATAATCCCATTTAGAATAATGTCACTTAAAGTGGAAAAATTCTCTTGTATATCTATCCTTCGGGGTAGGTGTGTAAAAAAGGAGGTGTGACAGCTCTGGCGGCTCTGCCGGGGATAGCGAACCAAGAATTTCGATTCAGGTTTCAAGAATTCGAGCTTATAATGACTGTTATATTTGGCTTTGTCTGATTTTCCTACATGTTCCATGCTATATGTGCTAAATGCTTTACCACTTTGATATTTGCTGAACTGTATATATAAACTGTTGCGGAACCCTTCCTCTCTCTGAGTCTTCTACATCATGGAGAAGGGTGCACTTTGTGTGACTTCTCTTCTGTTTAGAGTCATATCCCATTTAGAACAAGGTTTGGATAAGTTGCAAAGCCGGCGGAGCTTCTGTATCCCCGGTACGTTGCCCCCTCCCCCCGACTCGAGTTGTCCGCTCGGGTAAGCTAGGTCTAGAACAATAAACCCATGGATTAAACCTAGTATAACAAAGCCTCATACCAGATCCCTAGTAGGAACGTTTGTTTGCATCACGTGTATTTGACTTAAGGGACTCAACACAGGGGTTGGGTCCATCTAGGGCAGGTAACCTGAAATGAAAAGACCATCCTGATGCATCTTACGTGCTACTTGTACATTTATTTGCTCGGCTTTGCATGTTGACCGACTTGTAAATAATGGAAGAGAGTAATATTGTTAGGGTTAAGTGAGGGTAACTACTTGTTTTGAAAAAACCAATATCAAAATAGTACTGAAACTCTAACGGATTTTTTGAGAAAAAGAAAAAGAAAAAGAAAAAAATTTTGTTTTGTGAAATCTTCCCGAACTACGCCAGTTTGATTCTCACCGGATGTGAGATACGTAGGCAACCCTCATCGGGTCCAACTCCCCTTTTGCAAAAATAGCCAAAAACAACAATTTTTTTTTTAATTTTTGTCACAAATAAGTCGGGTGATGCCATTCTTGTTAAAATAAGCTGAATGTCTTCAAAAGGACGCCGGAAGGCTGTTTTTGCAATAACAGCCACCCTGAGTCATTTTTTAACGTTTAACGGGCACAACCTTAAAATTATCTTCCCCGGAGTACTGAAAGGCCGTATCCTCAAAACCATTTCTTTGTTTTTCTTAAATAAAGTTTTTTTGAAAAAAGAGCCACTTTTTCTTTTGGGTCAAAATAAAGCCTTAAGTCATTTTAAATAAATGTGCAGGATGAGTACAGTTGACATTGAATCCTTCTCAATCCTGAGTGAGATCCCTTTAAAGCTCCACATGTGGTGGAATGACCTAGGAAAGGGTAGCAGAGAAGCGGTGGAAAAGATTCTGGGTGGCCTCATCGGATTATTGAACATTAAGCCAAGGCCGGATATTATTGAAGCATTGATACCTTTTTGGGACCCAACTCACAACGTGTTCCAATTCTCAGACTTCGAGCTTACACCAATATTAGAGGAGGTTGTAGGGTATGTAGGCCTTAACGGAAACCTCAGGAGTCGATATCCACTGGCACCGAGACCGGTAACCCTCTACAGATTTTTGGACTTATTGAGTATCAACCGGGATGTTCAAGATAAGAATCTATCAGAGGGGTATTGCAAACTCCACTTCTTGTACCATCGATATGGTAACCCACGAGGTTTTGAGGAGCCCAACACTGGTTTAACACACACTGGAAACAAAGATAAGTAGGAGGCACGACATGGATTAGCTTTCATGGTAGCTTTCTTGGGAGTCGTGATCTGTCCCCGAAAAGATGGTCATATAGATATCGGCCTCGTAGAAATGTTAGATGTGGAAAATATAAAACCAACAGCACGGTGGTTCCTCTGATTGTGTCTGAAATGTATCGAGCTTTGACCATATGCTGATGAGGGGGAAAATTCTTTCAGGGTTGCAATTTGTTGCTACAGCTATGGGTACAAGAGCATCTCTGTCACCGGAATGGGTAAATGAACTATGGTTTGACCGGGTTGAGCTGTATTGACAAATTTAAAACCCGGGTAACAGGTATTGAATTCCCTGAGGGTACCGAGGCTTGGCTATCATGTTTGAGATCTTTGACCGCTGACAAAATTGAGTGGGCTTTCGGATGGCTTCCCGCTACTGAGGCAGTATATACATCAGCTGAAGTGCCTTATATTCTCTTGATGGGCATTCGGAGCATCCAACCCTATGC
This sequence comes from Nicotiana glauca, assembly GCA_026770625.1. Lineage (NCBI taxonomy): Eukaryota > Viridiplantae > Streptophyta > Magnoliopsida > Solanales > Solanaceae > Nicotiana > Nicotiana glauca. The sequence goes on from MU778167.1 coordinate 23,852, forward strand.
TCCTTATAGGGTTTTGCGCCAATTGGGAAGATTTCAAACCGTCCACGGTGATGAATATTTGAGTAAGCAAGTCATCGAACTAGGCCCGAAAGCTACATTTCTAGAGGGAAAAATCCACCAGATATGGAATGTATGTAGGTATCCTGAGCCTAAGACCATAGTGCGGGATCGGGCTAAAGGTGAAGTGGACCCTAAATATTTGATTTGGTTTGGCAAAAGATTCCAAATTCCTGAGAGACCCGCGAAGAGGCCAAGAAAATGAGGCTCTTAAAGCTCAGATCCGACAAATGAAAATAGCTGCTAACAACCAAGAAAGAAGTGGGCCGATGAAAGGTTGATAAGCGGACTAAAAAAACAAGTCTTAGGTTGTTAGGAAGATTTGGAGAAATCTGAAGGGAATATAGCAAAACTCCGGGCGCAGTGGGCAAAGAAGACAGAAGACCCAATTTGTGTATCAGATGAAAAGAAATTATGAGGGAACTATTGCTAGTCTGAAAAGAAAAGTGAATACCCTTTAAGACGAGGCAGCCCAGCAAGCCAAATATTTCCAGGCTGAGAGGGAACATTGCTATAGGCTAATGGCCAAAATGGAGAAAGAAATTCAGCAGTTACAAGACTATCACCTCCATGACTCCCAGGTGCTAAAGGCCCGCAACTAGCAAATAAGTCCTACTTTAGGAAAAGGGCAGGATTAGAGAAAGAATTAGAGCCATCGAGGATTATATCATCATGAAATGTCAAGCATGCGAAAGGATGGGTCGTACTACCTTCTTTGTTAGGGTGATGATTTATGTTCGTCAAGTTATGACTGATTTAGAGTAGTTACAAGGGGGTCTTGCACATCGGCCCACGACGATGCCGAATGATGCTCCGCAGGCCCCAGGATTTGAAGCTTTAATATATTCTTGACCTTATTTTAGTCATTGAGTCTATATTTTGTTATTTTGAGTCTATTTTGTAGCTTTCCTTTTCCAGAAAAAAAAAGTTATCTTTGTAATCGAAGTTTTATTAATGAAAATTGAAAATCCCAAGAATATTTCTTTATTTTTGCATTTATTTGCAAGAACTACGCTTGGTCTGATTCATGTGCGGTCATGATACGTAGGCAATCTCCATAAGATTCGACCGTATCCCTAATAAAAAAAAGAAAAAGAGCGGAAGGAAAATAAAAGGAAAAACAAGAGTGGGAAGAAACACAAAAAAGAGAAAATGAGAAAACCGAACCATGGCAAAAGCAAAGGCCAAGGCAAGAGTGAAAGAAAAAAATGGAGAGAAAATCAAAGAATGAGAGAAGAACTAGAAAAGCAAAGAAAAGGAAAAAGAAATCAAAAGAAAAGAAATTGGATAGGAAAGCCGGGATGACGTATGCAACCGTTGCAAACATGTAGACACTCATTTAACTGTATAGGTGCATCACACCCCAATGTGCGGTTACCTATCTGTTACTTGTCTCAAACTAACCGTGTTGCTGTCAATTACAGGTTAGGTTTTTAGAAACGGTTGTTGGTTTTTGGGTAAACTGGCATTGCATCAGTATTTTACCAGATCAAAAGGGAGTATAGAAATATGGTCTGAAATGACTTTAGCAACAGTTCTCATCACCGAAGACAGCCCCATCTCAGGGATCCCGACCTCCGAGTCTGCCACAACTGAAGAAAATCAGATATTACGTCTCCGAGTTATGGAGGTGTGGGATGCATGGACTAATGGAAGGGAGCCTCCAAGTGTTATCCCCTGGATTTCCTGAATTATTCCCTAGATCCGGGGGGTACTTCTAACATCCCTATCAGTCATCCGAATACCCTATTGGGAAAACCTACCATGTCTGCTCACTTTGTAAGTACACCTTCTGAGGTACGCCCCCAGGTGTTCACATCAGGAGTAGCCCCCAATATTTTCACCTCTCCACCATGCTCCGCCACTACACAGCCTTCGCTACCTAGGCCCGCTTTTGATCCCTCGACCTTTACTTTTAAGAATCCTATTTTTCAAGCGGATCCTCCTTAATATCCCACATACACTTACTCTCAGCCACCCCCGCTCGAGTTCACACCTGGACAAGATAAAACTCTTAAAGCTCCTGAACAGGATGAGAAGATAAAACTCTTAAAGCTCCTGAACAGGATGAGATAGCAAAAAGGATGAGTAGCCTAGAGCAAAGCCTAAAAAACATGCAAGGTTTAAGCGGGCAGAAGAGTGTCTCCTATACTGATCTGTGCATGTTCCCTCACGTGCACCTGCCCATGGGATTCAAAACACCAAAGTTTGAGAAATATGATGGGCATGGTGACCCTATTGCTCACCTTAAAAAGTATTGCAAGCAATTGCGTGGGGCTGGCGGAAAAGAGGAGTTGTTAATGGCTTACTTTGGAGAAAGCTTGGTAGGTATAGCCTTAGAATGGTATATAATTCAGGACATATCTCGATGGCACACTTGGGACGATCTTGCCAGAGATTTTGTTTGACAATTTCAATACAACATAGACATTGCGCCAGATAGGAACTCCTTGGCGAATCTAAAGAAGAAATCCTCAGAAAGTTTTCGGGATTAAGTGGCGCGAGCAAGCATCGAGGGTGAAACCTCCAATGGATGAAGTAAAAATGGACACCGTATTTCTTCAGGCCCAGGAAGCTGATTACTTCCAGAACATGATGTCAGCTATGTGCAAACCTTTTGCAGAGGCAATTAAGATCGGTGAGATAGTGGAGAATGGTCTGAAAACGGGTATAATCTTGAGCCAGTTAGCCATTAGAGCAACCTCCCAAGCCATTTAAGGCATGTCTTGAGGAATGGCTAAGGGTAAGAAAAAAGATGAAACGTCTATAGCAGCATCAGGGGCAAGAAGACACCGTGCTCCAAGACCCAGGTTTTCTGAAAGAACCCCTCAACATTACTACCCTTATCATGACATGGCTTATGCTCCTCAACCTTATGCGGCCATGAATGCTCAACCCTTTGCCCGACAGTAGCAACATGCCAATAGAAATCAGGCTCCATTCCCAAGAAATCAACCTCCCCACCTAAACCACTATAATCCTCGTCCTCCGCAGAATAACTTCCCTCCCCGGGAGCCACCCAGGAGACAAAATTTTACCCAAATTAGTGAATCTTACTCTGACCTATTCCCAAAACTGGTCCAAATGGGTCTGCTGCAGCCGGTCCCCAAAATAAGGTATAACCCAGCATCTCCTGCCTTTAGAGCCGGTGTCAGGTGTGCTTATCATTCAGGGGCAGAAGGCCATGATACAAACGACTGTTAGACTCTGAAACGAGCGGTGTAGCACTTAATAGAGCAGGGAAAGATAGTATTGAGGGATGAGGAGGTCCCAAATGTGACTAACAATCCATTGCCAGCCCATAACAATTGGCCAGTGATTGGAATGATCTGTGAGGATAAAGAGTTTGATCCGACATTAAAGGCAATCATTGCTATTGCTGATGCAGAAAGAAAGCCAACGGTTGCCCCAAAGCTAGATAAAGGGGATAAGAATAACAAAGTCACCAAGACAGAACCAGAAAAGAAAGCTAAAATAAGAACAGAGGCGATACCTCCCAAAGATGGAATTCTCTATGTCCCACGAGGCCACCGAGAAAAGCAGATGATTATGAGCCCTCGAAAGAAATTGGAATTGAAAAAAGGAACACAAGTGTGCGTACCCAAGCAATCCTATGTGGTGCGGGGGACAATTAAACCACCTCGGTTGAGTGAGCCAGTGGTTATTGGACGCATACCACAAAAACCTATGACGAACCCTGCTGCAGTACCATGGAATTATCATCAGACGGTGGTTACGTATAAAGGAAAAGAGATCTTGGGAGAGCTTCCAAAAAATCCACCTGTTGAAAAATACTCAAACATAGAAGAGGTAAACAATGCCACCAGAAGGCGTTTCCCGCCTGAGAAACCTGTGAGTGCTGAGGAAGCAGAAGCTTTCTTTCAGAAGGTGCAAATGGCCGACTATGAGGTGGTCGATCAATTGCGAAAGTGTCCAGAACAAGTGTCATTGCTGTCATTATTGATGAAATCCCCTGAGCATCAAAATGTTTTAATGAAAACTCTGAATGAAGCATACGTGCCAGTTGAAACCTAGGTAGAACAACTAAAAAGGATGGCGAAAAGGTTCTTTGCTGTCAATCAGATTTTATTTAGCAAAAATGACCTGCCTCCAGAAGGAGCTGCTCACAACAAAGCCTTGCACTTAACCGTTAAATGTGAAGGATATTATGTAAAGTGGGTCATGGTGGATGGAGGTTCGGGGGTAGACATTTGCCCACTCTCTACACTGCAATGTATGGAAATCGGGACTGGAAGGATTCGTCCTAACAATGTCTGTGTGAGAGCCTTTGACGACATCAAAAGAGATACCATCGGAGAAATTAACCTAATTTTGACCATCGGACCGGTGGATTTCGAGGTGACTTTCCAAGTGATGGACATGGATAAGTCCTATAAGTTTCTTCTAGGAAGGTTTTGGTTCAATGCCGCAGGAGCTGTACCTTCTACCCTTCACCAAATGGTGAAATTTGAATATGAGGATCAGGAAATTATGGTTCATGGAGAATATGAACAGTCAATCTATCGGGGCCCATCTGTCCCATGCCTAGAAGCGAGAGAAGGTAGCGAACACATTGTTTACCAAGCATTTGAAGTTGTGGTGGCGGATCAGCATGAAGAAGGAAATCCTTGCCCTAAGCCTGTTCTACCCAATGCCTCGATTATGGTGGACAAGGAAATGATCAGACATGGTTTCAAGCCAGGAAAGGGACTTGGAAAATCTCTGCAAGGAATATCTGAGCTGGTGACTCTTCCTACAACCGAAAAGTTCTTCGGGATAGGTTTCCACCCTACCCTAGATGATGTAAAGTGGGTAGATGAGAGAAAGAAGGAAGGATGGGTTTTGCGACAACCACTGCCATATTTGTATGAAACCTTTGTCACACCGAAGTACAGTGAAGAGGAAGATAATGAGATTTTCACCGCTGAAGAAATTGAGGAAATATGTGAGGCAATGAGAAAAGTACTTTACGAAACCCACATGGTTCATTCGGGAGATGGCACTAGCACCGCTGAGGTGTTATACATGGGACCAAGTGCCAAGCTTCGAAATTGGAAGGCTATGCCATTTCCGATCAGGCGGGAGTCTCGGTAGACCTGTCCTGCTACTTTTTCTGCATCCCGAGTTATTCCAGGGTGTAACTCGGATGTTTCTTTTAGTTTCTTGCCTTTAAATTTCCCAATGTAAAACCTGTTATCTTCCCAATTCCAAGAAATGAAATCAATATTTCATCGTTCATTCTCTTTATTCTTTCTAATTTTCTTCATTTTTCTCTTTTATTTCTTCTTTTCAATTATAATAATGCGACTTTAAATAACATGACATGCTTGCAGACTTCATGACCAGATCCAAACACGTTGTCTAATTATGAAATAATGAACCAAGAACCGGAATATGATGAAGAAGAGGCTTTTAGGGAAATAAATTGAGAACTGGAACAATTTGAGAATAAACCTAAGCCAAATCTGAATGATACTGAGCCGGTTAACTTGGGAACTTCTAAGGAAATTCGGGAAACCAAAATAACCATTCACACAGATAAGAATACTCGAGATACAATAATCCAACTCCTGTTTGAATTTAAAGATGTGTTTTCTTGGTCGTATGACGACATGCCAGGGCTGAGTGTTGATCTAGTGGTGCATAAGTTACCAACTTACCTCGATTGCCCTCCGGTCCAGCAAAAGCAAAGAAAGTTTAAAATTGACATCAGTGATAAGATCAAAGAAGAAATCACAAAACAACTTAAATCAGGGGTAATCCGAGTAGTTCGGTACACTACATGGTCGGCTAATATAGTCCCAATTCCAAAGAAAGATGGGAAGACCCGAGTGTGTGTAGATTACAGAGATTTGAATAGGGCAAGTCCCAAAGACAATTTCTCTTTGTCCAACATCCACATCCTTGTTGATAACTATGCTAAGCATGAGATACAGTCCTTCGTGGATTGCTACGCAGGATATCACCAGGTGTTGATGGATGAAGAAGACGCAAAGAAAATGGCCTTCACTACACCCTGAGGTACATACTGTTATCGGGTTATGCCATTTGGTCTGAAGAATGCTGGAGCAACCTATATGAGGGCCATGACCGCCATCTTCCATGATATGATGCATCAAGAGATAAAGGTGTATATGGACGACGTAATCATCAAGTCTCAAACTCAGGATGATCACGTTCGAGATTTGAGAAGGTTATTCGAGTGGTTGCGCAAGTATGATCTGAAGCTGAACCTGTCTAAATGTGCATTCGGAGTTCCATCAGGCAAACTTATGAGTTTCATAGTCAGCAAGAGAGGTATCGAGTTAGACCCAACAAAGATAAAGTCTATCCGGGACTTGCCTCCTCCTAAAATTAAGAAGGATGTGATGAGCTTGTTGGGAAGATTAAACTATATCAGCCGGTTCATTGCTCAATTGACTTCCACATGTGAGCCCATATTCAAGTTATTGAAGAAAAATGCAGCAGTCAAGTGGACGGATGAATGTCAAAAAGCTTTCGATAAGATCAAAGAATATCTGTCAAATCCGCCAGTCTTGGTCCCACCGGAGCCAGGGAGACCTCTTTTCTTATATCTAACAGTCTTGGAAAATTCTTTTGGCTGTGTCCTCGGGAAGCACGATGTAACTGGGAAGAAAGAACAGGAAATCTACTACTTGAGCAAGAAGTTCACTAGTTATGACGCTAAATAAACTCTGTTGGAGAGAACCTGCTGTGCCTTGACTTGGGTCGCTCAGAAGCTAGGACATTATCAGCAAGCTTACACCACCTATCTCATAACCAGGTTGGATCGTTTGAAATATATATTCCAGAAACCGATGCCCACGGGGAGATTACCAAAGTGGCAGATTCTGCCCACTAAGTTTGACATAGTTTACGTCACTCGCACGACGATGAAGGCCCAGGCGTTGGCAGATCATTTGGCTAAAAATCCGATTGACGAGGAATACCAACCGTTGAGCACTTATTTCCTATATGAAGAGGTAAATTCAATAGAAGCAATCTCTGAAGATACCCATACTTGGAAAATGTTCTTTGATGGAGCGGTAAATGCTAAAGGTGTGGGAATTGGGGCAATCTTGATCTCACCCGCTGGTCAGCATTACCCGGCCACAACTAGGTTGTGATTTTTCTGCACAAACAATACTGCCGAATATGAAGCCTGCATCATGGGTATGAACATGGCGATTGACCAAGACGTTGAAGAGTTATTGATTATGGGGGACTCAGACCTGATTATCCGGCAAGCCCAGGGAGAGTGGGAAACCCAAGATGTTAAGCTTATTACCTATCGGCAACATGTGGATGATCTCAGCAAGTGGTTCAAGTCAATATAATTTAGGTACATCCCTCGGTGTCACAATGAATTAGCTGATGCACTCGCCACTCTGGCTTCGATGCTACTTTATCCAGGCAATGCCCATATTGATCACCTGGAGATCCAAATCAAGGAAAGGCATGGTTATTGCAACACTGTTGAGGCAGAAATAATCACCCAGACATGGTATCATGACATCAAAAGGTTTCTAAAGACACAAGAATACCCCGAGCAAGCCACTGGAGATCAAAAGAGAACCATTAGACGACATGCGAGTGGCTTCTTCTTAAGTGGCGATGTCTTATACAAAATGACCCCAGATCTCAACCTGTTAAGATTTGTTGATGCTGAGGAAGCTGGAAGAATTATGCATGAAGTCCATGCGGACCTCATATGAATGAGTATGTTTTGAAAAAGAAAATCCTTCGAGCAGGGTATTACTGGATAACTGTAACGACCTGACCGGTCATTTTTGGAATCTATGCCCCGATCCCCCATTAATTGTTTTCCCTAAGTTCATTTCTGCTATTTTGGTATGCTGGGACGTTCGGTATTAGGATTCAGAGTGTTTTGGAACACTTAGTCCTTAAATGAGAGCTTAAAAGTTGAAAAATGGTCCGTATGCAGAACAATGTGAAGACGACCTCGGAATGGGAATTAGATGGTTCCGTTAGCTTCGTTAGGTGATTTCGGGATTGTGAGCGTGTTCGGAATGTTATTTGGAGGTCCGTAGCTCATTTAGGCTTGAAATGCCGAAGTTTGAGATTTTGAGGTTTCCGGTCAAATAGTGAATTTTTAATCCGAGGATCGGATAGGAATTCCGGAAGTTTCTGTAGCTCCGTCATGTCATTTGGGATGTGTGTATGAAATTTCAGGTCATTTCGAACGAGGTTTGGTTAGGATTTTGATCGAAAGCGTATTTTGATAGAATTTGAAGTTCTTAGGCTTGAATCCTTGATTTAATCGGGCTTCCTATGTTGTTTGAGGTGTTTTGAGGATTGGTACAAGTTCGAATAAGGTATTAGGTGGTATTGGTGCTTTTGGTTGGAGTCCCGGGGGTCCCGGAATGATTTCGGATGCTCAACGGGCAAAGTTTGGAGTTAGAAGGAAAAGGTTGCAGCAGGCTTATGGTATTTTCGCTTCTGCGGTCCTGGAGCCGCAGAAGCGGATCTGCATAAGTGGCTTCCTCACAGTAGATGCGGAGCCGCATAAGCGGACATTTCTTCGCATAAGTGGAATTTCCCCATCCCAAGAGAACCGTAGAAGCGGTCTCCTTCCCGCGCAAGCGGAACTGCAGATGCGGTTTTGAGTCTGCAAAAGAGGACATTGCCCTCTTAAGTTGAACCGCTAAAGCGGTTAGTCTCACCACAAAAGCGGGACAGCAGAAGCGGTCCCTGGGCCGCAAAAGCGGAAATCACAGGTTTGAAAAGGGATAATCCGATGGTTTATTTCAAAGTTAGAAAAAATCAATTGAGAGCTCGGGAGAAGGCGATTTTGAGTGGATTTTGAAGAGAAGATCATAGGGTAACATTGCTTTGATCCCTTCTTGTTATATTCCATCATTTCCTAGCTAAATCAACCATTAAAATTCAAATTCAAGGTCTAAAATTGAGAAAAATGGGAAAGACTTCTTAGGCTTAATTTTGTGATTTTGAATGGGCATTTGACCTCCGATTTGGGAGATTTTTATATGGTTAGACTCGTAAGAGTACGGGGTTCTGAAAATATGAAAATTATTCGATTCTGAAACATTGGCTGGAGGGGCATTTTGGTCATTTTACCTATTTTCGCGCTCTAGCTTTAATTTCAATAGTGGAATCAGCTGTTTACAATAACATTTACGATTTTTAATTTAATTGAATAGATTTGGGCCATTTGGAGTCGGATACTCGTGGCAAGGGCATCGTTCCCTAGTTGGTTTCACACCGGTTCGAGGTAAGTGGCTTGACTAACCTTGTGTGGGGGACTTCGTCACTTAGGATGTGATAATTGGTAATTGAATGCCTTGTACGTGAGGTGACGAATGCATACTTGAGCTAATTATTGAAACCCGAATTTTTACTTAAATACTTGATTTGGATCTTCTTTCATATTTGCTTTACCTTACTTGCTATTATAGCCCATGCTAGCGTAGAAGAGCATGTTTAATTGATCAAAGTTCCACATATTGAATGGAGTGGTACCTTAGATCATACTCCCAGCAGGGTTATTTCTTTCCTTAAAGCTCAACGTATGGTTGAGAAGGGGTGTGCTGCTTATTTAGCTTATGTGAGAGATGTCTGTGTTGACACCCTTTCTGTTGATTCAGTCCCAGTGGTACGGGATTTTACCGATGTGTTTCCAGCAAATCTTCCGGGCATGCCGCCCGATAGAGATATCAATTTTGGCATTGATCTGTTGCCGGGCACTCAGCCCATTTACATTCCCCCATATCGCATGGCTCCTCCTGAGTTGAAGGATCAGTTGCAGGAATTATTGGGTAAGGGTTTCATTCGACCCAGTGTTTCGCCATGGGGAGCCCCTGTTTTGTTTGTGAAGAAGAAGGACGGTTCTATGCGTATGTGCATTGATTATCTCCAGTTGAACAAAGTTACAGTGAAGAACCGATATCCTTTACCTCGTATTGATGGTCTGTTTGATCAGCTTCAGGGCACACAGGTGTTTTCCAAGATTGATTTGCGCTCAGGTTACCATCAATTGAAGATCCGGGAGCCAGATATCCCGAAGACTGCTTTCAGGACTCAATATGGTCATTATGAGTTCCTTGTTATGTCTTTTAGGTTGACCAATGCTCCACCAGCTTTTATGCACTTGATGCACAGCGTATTCAGGCCATATCTTGATTCATTTGTGATTGTTTTTATTGATATTTTGGTATATTCCCAGAGTCATGTTTCGATGCTCCGGAGATATCATGGTGACCCGTCGCATGTATTGGATTTCAGTTCAGTCCAGCTGGACAAGGATCTATCTTATGTTGAGGAGCCAGTGGCCATTTTGGATAAGCAGATCCGAAAGTTGAGGTCAAAGGACATCGCTTAAGTGAAGGTCCAGTGGCGGGGTCAGCCGGCCAAGGAGGCGACTTGGGAGACCGAGCAGGATATGCGCAGCCAGTATCCTGATCTTTTTGCTACTTCAGGTATGTTCTCTATGCTCGTTCGAGGACGAACGAATGTTTAAGTGTAGGAGGATGTAATGACCCGACCGGTTATTTTTGGAATTTATGCCCCGATCCCCCATTAACTGTTTTCACTAAGTTCATTTATGCTATTTTGGTTTGCCAGGAAGTTCGGAATTAGGATTCGGAGTGTTTTGGGACACTTAGTCCCTAAATGAGAGCTTAAGAGTTGAAAAATGGTCCGTATTCGGAACAGTGTGAAGATGACCTCGGAATGGGAATCCGATGGTTCCGTTAGCTCCGTTAGGTGATTTCGGGGTTGGGAGCGTGTTCAGAATGTTATTTGGAGGTCCGTAGCTCATTTAGGCTTGAAATGCCGAAGTTTGAGATTTTGAGATTTCCGGTCCAATAGTGAATTTTTGATCAGAGGGTCGGATTGGAATTTCGGAAGTTTCTGTAGCTCCGTCATGTCATTTGGGATGTGTGTGCAAAATTTTAGGTCATTCGAACGAGGTTTGGTTAGGTTTTTTATCGAAAGCATATTTTGATAGAATTTAAAGTTTTTAGGCTTGAATCCTTGATTTAATCGGGTTTCCGATGTTGTTTGAGGTGTTTCGAGGATTGGTACAAGTTTGAATGAGGTATTAGGTGGTATTGGTGCTTTTGGTCGGAGTCCCGGGGGTCCCGGGATGATTTCAGATGCTCAACGGGCAAAGTTTGGAGTTAGAAGGAAAAAGTTGCAGCAGGCTTCTGCTATTTTCGCTTCTGCGGTCTTGGAGCCGCATAAGAGGCTTCCTTACCGCAAACACGGAGCCGCTTAAGCAGCCATTTCTTCGCATAGCTGAATTTCCCTATCCCAGGAGAATCACAGAAGCGGTCTCCTTCCCGCGTAAGCGGATCCGCAGATGCGGTTTTGAGTCCGCAAAAGCGGACACTGACCTCTTAAGTTGAACCGCTAAAGCGCTTAGTCTCACTGCAAAAGCGGGACCGCAGAAGCGGTCCCTGGGCCGCAAAAGCGGAAATCACAGGTCTGAAAAGGGATAATTCGAGGGTTTATTTCAAAGTTAGAAAAAGTCAATTGAGAGTTCGGGAGAAGGCGATTTTGAGTGGATTTTGAAGAGAAGATCATTGGGTAATGTTGCTTTGATCCCTTCTAGTTATATTCCATCATTTCCTAGCTAAATCAACCATTAAAATTCAAATTCAAGGTCTAAAATTGAGAAAAATGGGTAAAACTTCTTAGGCTTAATTTTGTGATTTTGAGTGAGAATTTGACCTCCGATTTGGGAGATTTTTATATGGTTAGACTCGTGAGAGTACGGGGGTTCTGAAACTGTGAAAATTATTCGATTCGAAAACGTTGGCTGGAGGTGCGTTTTGGTTATTTTACCTATTTTCACGCCCTAGCTTTAATTTCAATAGTGGAATCAGTTGTTTACAATAATATTTACGATTTGTAATTGAATTTAATAGATTTGGGCCATTTGGAGTCGAATACTCGTGGCAAAGGCATCGTTCCCTAGTTGGTTTCGCACTGGTCCGAGGTAAGTGGCTTGACAAACCTTGTGTGGGGGACTTCATCCCTTACGATGTGATAATTGGTAATTGAATGCCTTATACGTGAGGTGATGAACGCGTACTTGAGCTAATTTTTGAAACCCGGATTTTTACTTAAATACTTGATTTGGATCTTCTTTCATATTTGCTTTACCTTACTTGCTACTATAGCCTAGAAGAGCATGTTTAATTGATCCAAGTTGCCTATTTGTTTAAATTGTCTTACTGTGATTACGTGGAGCATGTTAGGCCAATATTATTTGTTGCCTTGTATTGTTGCACTTCAATTTCTGAAAATTTCTCTGATGTTGGTTGCGCATTTACATTGGGACTACGGATGCAGGATTCCGGGAGCTCCCCATTGTTTGTTTACTTTGGGACTACGGGTTTGATTCCCGGGAGATCCCCCTGCATTTTTACTTTGGGACTACGGGACGGTATCCTGGGAGATCCCCCTGCACTTTTATTTTGGGACTATGGGACGGTATCCCGGGAGATCCCCTGCACACTGATAATTGAACTACTGTCACGACCCCAATCCCAGTCGTGATGGCGCCCAACACAACTGCTAGGCAAGCCCGACCATTTGCACTCTCAACCCAAGCATGAAGCTAAAAACCAGTCATTTGGATATCCTTATCAACAATAAAGCTAATAATTTTAATTTATAGCTAGATATAAGCTGAATATCATGATAATACTGAATACACTCCCAAAGACCTGGGGGTCATGAGTCTAGAGCCTCTAATAATACAGTGTAATAAGACTACAATAATACATAGTTTCAAAAGTTGCGGAAAGATAATAAAAAGGGATAGGGGAGGAGTCGGGTCCTGCGGACGTCAGGCAACTACCTCGACAACTCCAAATAAACTCTGAAACAACAAATAGCTCAAACTATGCTCCCGGGACACCTGAATCTGCACACGTGGTGCAGGGAGTAAAGTGAGTACTTCCAACTCAGTGGTAATAAGACTAAATAATAACCGAGCGGTAAGAAATCACGTAAGAACGCTCCATCATGCTATATATTATAGTACAACCTTTTGAACAAAATAGTAAAACCGTGAAAATCCTTTAGAAACATCTAGCTCAGTTTAAAAATCTTTTTTGAAAATATTCTTTTTCCAACATTAAGCATATGAATGCGATATCAGGTAGTGCAAGTCCGCACACAAGTCAGCCCCTCGGGCACAGCACTCTATTTACAAATAACACCAGGGTATCTGGTACATAGTGCAAGAAATAGCAAGGATGTCAATGATATGAGAGTGCTAAATGTCATGCCACGTAGTACAAACAGGAATCAATGCGTGAATGCAATGCAACGCACATGATCGCTGTGGTATACAGCCTGATCCATTTGGGTACCCGCGCACACTGTGGGGGTTCAGACTCCGGAGGGACTCCTACAGCCCAAGCGCAATATCAATATCACACCGCTGAGGCATGCAGCCCAATCCATCACCAGTCTAGAAATGCACATGCAACACTGCTGCGGTGCGCAACCCGATCCACACTCAGTCCAGATATATGCATGTAAGCCACATAGGCACAGCCAAGTTTATTATTTTCAGTTCCAATTATTAGGAATTATAGATTAAGTGTTTACAACTTTAGAAAGTTACTAATCCTTTCGAGACAGTGTTTAACTCAGGACTGATATCATGAAAACATGCTAAGCATCATGGAAATATTTATAATAATCCCTAAGAGATCCAAATAATCGGCACGAAGCCCAAAACATGGCAATAAGCCAAAATCATGATAGCATCAAGTAGGTTTCAGTCAATCACATAGTAAAATCAACAACCGGGACGGACCAAGTCACAATC
>MU778167.1:44861-60264 GCA_026770625.1 Nicotiana glauca
ACAATATATCACACAATCCAACACTCGAAACGATAGTCACTATTCACAGCAATTGCCCCCAATACTCGATTACTGATAGGAACCTCTTATTAGGTAAAGTTTCGCTCCAACACTTTCGTATCCTGCCAAACGATGATGAAACGTGCAGTAAACCATAACCATTTCTCAGACCAATCATCCATGAAGGAATTTCTTCCCTTTTGACTAATACCACAACAGCTTCCGAGCTGGACCTCGATATTATCTTTTCAACAAGTCGAGATCAAATCCGATCGTATACATTAATGATTTCAATGATCTCTTCTGACCAAACATACCAATCTGGTGATATGACACCTCATCACATGCCTAAGCCACAACTTGCATAATCCACGCACCAATGGTGGGCGGTCAGAACATACTCAAATCATGACAAATGGCTCAAACAAAAGAGCTGTAACTCAAATTCCTCGGTACCATCACAACCAAAGGCTGGGACCCTGTCCCACATCATAGAAATAGAATACCTATATCTACCCCGAAAGATCTAATCTCCACGTAGCCTCGCTACAATGCGTGATCTTATCCAAACACTGTTACACATGAAGTACCTCAAGTCGCTATGCTCAAAATAGACAGCCATGCACAGATTGATGTCTGAAACCAAGTAATCCCTCATATCCATGGTGAAGTAGTAATATACACCATTCAATCCTGAAAGGACACAACCAATGCGCCATTCGTCGAGCAACACCCAATACGGACTTTCTTCAGAAACCAGGAAGCAAGACATACCAAGTAACATATGGAAAACTATTCTCAACATCACACTGTTGCGGCGTGCAACCCGATCCAGATAACATACCCGTGGCGGCGTGCCACCCGATCCATACATGTATCTTACCGAAGGAGATGCACATCGAGCCAAATTTGCTCATTACAACAAAATACTGAGTGCACAACAATATCTACATATAGCGTTGTAAGGTAGAAAACTCAAACACAACTGAGGTCCTTCCCCCTTAACTTCCACTATGAATCTCGATAGCACCGCACTGTATATGCCCACAGTCCGAAAATCATAACGCCTCACAGCACCGAAAAAGCGAATCATAGATCTCCCTAGATCACTAACAAGCTCAATAATGAGAGATTAAACCTATCCCTCAACAATACATCTCAGGGCCAACCATGCCATCTCAATCTGAATACGTAGCCAATCAGCTTACCAACAAACTCATTACCAAGAAGCCTGAATCTGCTTCTTCCACTACTATATCTCATACCGGATACGTACAATACGGTGCCCGACACCAAATCAATATCGAAATCCACAATCTCGCCCGGCGATATGCCCGGCCACAAGAACGCATTTGAAAAAGAGTCCCTCAATACCGGAACTGAATCAATGGTAGAAACCTCTATACTGACATCCGTCACAAAGGCCCAATTAAGGAAAGCAATCCTTCCCAGCCATCCGCTGATCTTTGGAATACCAACCACGCTGCTATATCATAATCCGATGCACCTCGCCACGCAACCGATGGCATTTCCGACATAGCCCATAGCATAATAGTCTATAACAACCCACATTGCGACAACCACTCTACATCTCAACATCATATACAAAATCTAACATACCAATAAAGAAGGACCCGCTCGGGCCTCGAATCCCAATAGCCGCTAACGGTACCAATACACACTATCCACAACCACTACATAGCCTGAACATGAGAACTCCCAGTCATTCTTTGAAGATATTCTAAAATTCTCCTGTGCCATCAAACACACTCAGATATCAACAGTCGACCTATCAAGAAAATGCTGCAACACTACCGAAGTGCCGTCAACTTAATCACATTGCCCTTTTTCTGAAACATATACCCTTGTCAAATCACTATGATTAGCAACACCGTTTCCTTATCATATGAGGATCATTCACCCAAATCCTCTGAAGATCGATTCTTAAATCACCTGCAGCTTCCCATGCCGCTTAAGAATTTAATGACTTTCCATTCCGAACTGAACCGAGCCTTACACATACAAATCCCAATCCTCCACAACATAACGCATATACCATACCACATTAGGATAACATGAGAACTTTTATCTCCCTTCCGCGCCACAGACATCGACGCACTCAACTAGTCAAGAACTTTCATTGATCCCATTTAGAAGAAAAATCATTACACACTCCATGCTTCGCATACCCATAAGAAATATACTCATCTTCAAACCATGGTAAAACCCAACAAGAACATCTCTGCCAACTCCATTTGTTCGAGCTAAACTGCCAGGACTGAATCCTTCTATCTAAACCGAGCTGAGCAAGCCGTCAAAACTCAAGAGCATTGCTGCAAATTGTCTGTAAAAGCCCATTACTTCGAACACATACAAGGAATTAATCATATCTTTACCATAATGATTAGGTTTATTATAAAGCTATTCCTTCTATCAAATTTCTCCTTTTATTTATCATCCACTTGATATTTCTCCCTAGTCGTAGCATCACAATGCCTCAATCCAGGCCTACCACACGAGACTCAAACATAAGTCCACACTGTCTAAGACCCATAGGCCATCGAATACTCTCTCAATTCTTCCCAAAAATACCACATTCCAGAATACTTTACTTGAAGAACTTCCTGCGAATCGGAATTCGTTACCATTACTTCCCAGATACTGATACATGGAATCCCATAATTAGCATAAAATACCACAAGTCTTGATCTCTTCCTAATGGAAACACAGTCTCTAGCCACATACACAACCTTATGACACCTGATGATTACATGCAAAATCTTGAACCCAATAAAACCACTCTCGAGAGTCATTCACTCCTATTCCAATTGCAAATTACCTGACTCAAAGAACAGAACCACTCGTGCCTTATTAGCACTCTAACACCGTAGTATATGATATCATTCCATTTCAACGAACATCTTCCTTTTCTACACACTGAGCATTCTTTATCAACAACAGCTCAAGACATCCTATTGTCTTCACACATCTACGAAGTACCATATAACATTTATCAAAATTTTGCTTTACTCATGCCATCCTCGGCTCATTTTTGCAACCAGGACTGATCCGCCAGCATACCTCGAAAAGGAATCAACATAGCACATAACCGTGCAATCAGCTAATCAACAACAACCTCCCCAACTTGGCTCAAAGCCATCTATCAGTACATATTTAATAACCCATAATACTTTTACTCTAAAGATGCCACAATATTATAGTGAGATTAAACTCAAATCATCTACTAGTTAGGAAAACACAAATCCTCGGATACTGAAATCCTCTACAAACCTCGCATTCATCCCCACATCAGCGGAGTCCACTCTCTGAAGCGACCTAAGTTTTCAAATTACAACACGTACCTTTCAATTACACATGAGATCTTCTAATAATATACATAAAAAAAATTGTACTCCTTAAGAACACTCCGCAGGAGATAACCCACCTGTTTTGCCTCAATTTAGTATTTTAGCACACATTCCACCATTATATACGTTACACAGTCATTTAGTCTTCCTGAGTCTGAACTCATACTGCCATATGTAATGCACCTTACTTTCCAACTAGGAGACACGAAAAAAATATTCATCACGCGCCCATAACTCGGGGCTACACAATAGATTACAATAGGAATCGAACACTTACCAGGTCATCTATCATTCAGCAGACTCCTTCGTCACTACCAAGTCACATAGATACATCTTGCAGTACTAACATATTCATCACATGGATATCCAACCGCCATCTCGGCTAATAGGGACAATACCGAACATATAAGTTCAGAACAGTTACTCACACAATCAGCACCTCAGTGCTCAAGACATAGGCAAGATTCGGCCTCAAGTCCTCCAGACTGGCCCAACATCGAACTCACGGGATCACATCTCGCCCCTTGATCGAGGAATCACAAGCCATCAGGGCACATACAATACTGAGCGCTCATATGCGCATATAGACGTGTGGAAAGAATTTCAAGAGTTATATCTCAAGCTGAATCAAGTACGCACGATAAGAATTCCAAGAAAGTGAAGTTTTCCTAAAGGTTCTGTAGCCTCTCGAGGATAAATAAAGACGTCTCTGTACCGATCCGCGAGACTCTACTAACCGGCTCATGACTCATGAAGCCTAGTAACCTAGGCTCTGATACCAACTTGTCACGACCTCAATCCCAGTCGTGATGGCGCCCAACACAACTGCTAGGAAAGCCTGACCATTTGCACTCTCAACCCGAGCATGAATCTCAAAACCAGTCATTTGAATATCCTTATCAACAATAAAGCTAATAAGTTTAATTTATAGATAGATATAAGCCGAATATTATGATAATACTGAATACACTCCCAAAAACCTGAGGGTCATGAGTCTAGAGCCTCTAATAATACAGTGTAATAAGACTCCAATAATACATAGATTCAAAAGCTGCGAAAAGATAATAAAAAGGGATAGGGGAGGAGTCGGGTCCTGCGGACGTCAGGCAGCTACCTCGACAACTCCAAATAAACTCTGAAACAACAAATAGCTCAAACTATGCTCCCGAGACACCTGAATCTGCACACGTGGTGCAGGGAGTAAAGTGAGTACTTCCAACTCAGAGGTAATAAGAGTAAATAATAACTGAGCTAAGAAATTACGTAAGAACACTCCATCATGCTATATATTACAATACAACCTTTTGAACAAAATAGTAAAACCGTGAAAATCCTTTAGAAACATCTAGCTCAGTTTAAAAATATCTTTTGAAAATATTCTTTTTCCAACATTAAGCATATGAATGCGATATCAGGTAGTGCAAGTGTGCACACAAGTCAGCGCCTCGGGCACAACACTCTATTTACAAATAACACCAGGGTATCTGGTACACAGTGCAAGAAATAGCATGGATGTCAATGATGTGAGAGTGCTAAATGTCATGCCACGTAATACAAGAAGGAATCAATGCGTGAATGCAATGCAATGCACGACCGTTGCGGCATACATCCCGATCCATTTGGGTACCCGCGCTTACTGTGGGGGTTTAAACTCCGGAGGGGCTCCTACAGCCAAAGCGCAATATCAATATCACACCGCTGTGGTGTGCAGCCCGATCCATCATCAGTCCAGAAATGCACATGCAACACTACTGCGGTGCACAGCCTGATCCACACTCAGTCCAGATATATGCACGTAAGCCACACAGGCACAGTCAAGT
Organism: Nicotiana glauca; assembly: GCA_026770625.1. NCBI lineage: Eukaryota > Viridiplantae > Streptophyta > Magnoliopsida > Solanales > Solanaceae > Nicotiana > Nicotiana glauca. The sequence continues at coordinate 50,050 of MU778167.1, forward strand.
TCATCATTTTTAGTTCCATTTATTAGGAATTATATATTAAGTGTTTAAAACTTTAGAAAGTTACTAATCCTTTCAAGACATTGTTTATCTCAGGACTTATATCTTGAAAACATGCTAAGCATCATGGTAACATTGATAATAATCCGTAAGGGATCCAAATAATCGGCACGAAGCCCAAAACATGGCAATCAGCCCAAATCATGATAGTATCAAGTAGGTTTCAGTCAATCACATAGTAAAATCAACAACCAGGATGGACCAAGTCACAATCCCTAACGGTGCTCTACCCCACGCTCATACCTGGCGTGCAAGTCACCACAATACAGCACTATGATGTGCAAATCCAGGGTTTCAAACCCTCAGGATATCATTTACAAGTATTACTCACCTCGAACCGGTGAAATCTCTAGCTCGTGATGCCTTTGCTCCTCAAGTCAGCCTCCACACACGTTGAATCTAACCAAAGTCAGAGCGAATGCATTACAGTATGCTAAGGGAACAATGCCCAATCGAAAACAATTGAAAAATATCAAAAATCTCGAAACTAGCAAAACCCGAGCCCCGGGCCCACTTCTCGAAAAATTACGAAATTCACATTACCGGACTCCTCGTCTCGCCACGAGTCTACCCATATCAAATTCATCAAAATCGGAGTCCATTTGGCCCCTCAAATTCCAAGTTTATACTTTCTTAGGTTTCAAGCCCTAACCACCATTTTTAATCCTTAAATCCTTGAATTTCAGTGATTAAATCAATGTTTTTACACCATAATAACATATTCCGAGGCTACTAATTCATACCTAATGAAACCCCTTCGATTTCTCTTCAAAATCGTCCGAGAGTCGCCTTTATCCGAAGTCCCAAAATATTTGTTCTTTCAAAATTCGCGAAGAGGACTTAACTTAAATTTGTCCAGGTCTTTTCGCATTTGCGCTCCATTTTCCGCTTATGCGGTCACCGCTTTTGCGGTTTCCAACCGCTTCTGCGGTTATTCTCAAAGCTGCCCAGACCGCTTCTGCGGTCCAATTCACTCATTTGCGGTCTCCGCTTTTGCGGAAAACCCTCCGCTTTTGCGGAAGCTGCCCAGGTCTCTAGGGCCGCTTTTGCGATCTCCCTTACCACATCTGCGGAACCGCTTATGGGGTCCCTTTTCCACAGATGTGGAAATACCAGGTACCAGAACTGTAAAACATGCCAAAACTCCAAAACTCTCCGTTTAACCATCTGGACTCACTCCGAGGCCCCCGGGACCTCAACCAAATGCACAGACATGATCTAATACTTTATTCAAACTTGCTCGAATCATCAAAACGCTAACGTTAACATCAAAATCCTCAATTTTGATCAAATCAAAGCCTAAATTTCTTAAAAATTTCCGAATTGCATATTTGATCAAAAACCCGACCTAAACACCTCCGAATTACCTGAAACTTTGCACACACATCCAAAATCACCTAACGAAGCTGCTGCAACTCTCGGAATTCCATTTCGACCCTCGGATCAAAATCTCACCTATCAATCGGAATTCGCCAAAATTCAAACTTAGCCAATTCAAGCCTAATTCTACACCGAAAATCCAAATTAAATTCCGATTTCACTCCAAAGTCACAAATCATCCCCCGAAGCTAACCAAATCACCAGAATTCACATCTGAGCCTTCTAACTATATAGTCAACTTCTGGTTGACTTTTCCAAAACAAGCTTCCTTCTAAGAGACTATGTGCCTCATTTCCAACTAAAACCAATTCAATTCTATTCGATCAACTCAAATACTGATATTGAAACATAGCACAACATAATATGGGGGAAACAGGGAGGTAACTCACGTGACAATGGGTCGGGTATTCACAACTACGGGACGGTATCCCGAGAGATCCTTTGATATTGATATGAGAATTGGACTATGGGACGGTATCCCAGGAGATCCATTGGACAGTTGAGAAAAGGGATACAGGACGGTATCTTGGGAAACCCTCATCGGTATTCTTGTAATTTAGCTATATTTACTCTGTGTTTCTGTTTTTTCTTGTAGTATTATATTTCATTGAACTGTCGTACCACACTGCTGTGTTTATTAGTTTTCATCAGACTTCAACACTGTTAATATTTTGCTATTTTATTGTTTCTGTCTCAGTAGGGCCCTGACCTTTCCTCGTCACTACCCAACCGAGGTTAGGCTTGGCACTTACTGAGTACTGCTGTGGTGTAATCACGCCTCTTCTGTGCATGTTTTTCATGTGCAGATCCAGGTACCTCTACGTAGGCGCACTTCCAGTAGCTGCAGGAGCATTTTCGGAGACTTGAGTTATATCTGCCGCGTCCGCAGACCGAAGAGTCTCCCTCTCACTCTACCTTGTAGTTAGCTCGATGATATTCCGTTATTCCTTGTTATAGACATTTTCGGATGATTAGAGCGGCATTATGTTTTTCATTCTCAGTCTGTGTTGCCCGTGGGTTTCCGGGTCTTGGGGATAGTTTCATAACTTTTAAAGTGTTAAAGTGTTAAACTGTATGTGCCAAGTGGCAACCGTGTACATTATTCCTGTTATTTAGTTTTGATTATAAATTCCACAAATGTTATTACTTCCGCAATGTGTTAGGCTTACCTGGTCGCGAAGACTAAGTGCCGTCATGAGGTGTTCACAATTGGTGAACTAGGGCCGTGACAATAACCATGGAAAAGGATTACTTCAGCTTTGTCTGAAAATGCCATCAGTGTCAGGTGCACAGTGATTTGATTCATGCACCTCCAACAGAATTGCATCCCATGTCAGCACCTTGGCCATTCGTTGCCTGGGGTATGGACGTCATTGAGCCGATCGAACCAAAGGCCTCAAATGGACCTAGATTCATATTGGTTGCCATTGACTACTTCACGAAGTAGGTTGAAGCCATCACTCTTAAATCAGTCACCACGAAAGCTGTGGTGGACTTTGTGCACTCTAATCTTATCTGCCGTTTCGGCATTCCTGCAACTATCATCACAGACAATGATGCAAACCTAAATAGTCGTTTGATGGAAGAGGTATACGAACCATTCAAAATAACACATAGAAACTCTACTCCCTATCGGCCCAAAGCCAATGGTGCTGTTGAAGCAGCTAATAAGAACATCAAGAAGATTTTGAGAAAGATGATTCAGAGCTCCAGACAATGGCATGAAAAACTGCCTTTTGCATTACTGGGATATTGCACCACAGTGTGTACTTTGGTAGGAGCAACCCCATACCTTTTGGTTTATGGAACTGAGGCTGTTATACCCGCATAGGTAGAAATCCCTTCGCTCCGGATAATCGTTGAAGCAGAAATTGAGGATAGTGAGTGGGTCAAGACTTGACTGGAACAATTGTCTTTAATTGATGAAAAACGAATGGCCGCGGTTTGTCACGGGCAGTTGTAGTAACAAAGAATAGCTCGCGCCTATAACAAAAAAGTACGTCCCGGGAATTTTGAAGTGGGACAACTCGTGTTAAGACGCATTCTCCCTCATCATCAGGAAGCAAAAGGAAAATTTGCTCCTAATTGGAAGGGTCCATACATCATCCGAAAGATATTGCCGAGAGGAGCATTGTATCTGGGAGACATGGAAGGAAATGATCCTAAAGCAGCAGTTAAGGTAGACATAGTTAAAATTACTATGTTTAGGCCCTCTGCGGTGATAGTTTTTGTACAATTGAGATGACAAAGGCTTTCCTTCCCGCTATCCAAATACTATCAACCCTTCGCAAACCCATTTGAGCCGGTTACTCTTTTTTGGCTACCCTCTTTGGAACCCAGAAGTACTATCGAAAAGAAGAAGAAGAAAAAAAATAAGAAAAGAAATGAAAAATCAAGAAAAAAATATATAAAAAAAAGATAAAAAGAATGAAAATGAGAAAAGAAAAACAAAAATGAAAAAACAACCAAAAACAAAATGTTTCCCTGAACTACGTCTGACTTGATTCCGAAAGGATATGTAGGCAATCTCTCTCTGGGGTTCAGTCACACCAAAACAAAAATCCCAATTCCCCCAAAAGTGAAACTGGGGTAGATGATATAATGGCTCGGCCATGAGCCCGTTAAAACGGTTCCAAAGTTGTAATTCCATCCAATACTCTTTTACCCAAAAACCTTGTCCAAGTCCTTCCGATCAATTGGCAAAGGCGTGGGAAGTGAAAAACATAATTGTTTGAATCTAATGCAATCCAAATTGAGAGAAATAAAATGAGAGAGTCTTATTGGTGAAAACCTACGGGCACCATAAGGCGACGGTGAGTAGAGAAATTGAAAATGAGAGAGTCCGCTAAGTGAAAACTCGTAAAGAGCACTATTGGGCGACGGTGAGAAGAGAAATGAGAGAACTCGATTGGCGAAAACCTGCAAAAGGCGTTGTCGGCCGAGAAGAAGACATCTCACCACTAAAAGAGGCATGGCAAGGTTCCCTGGTTTTGAAATGTGGATCAATGAGTTTACGAGAAGCTAGAAAGTTTGTGCGGGTCAGGCATCCAGCACAAGAAGCATGTCATGTCTATTTGAAGCCAGCATGCGCTCCTAGATAAGTCCTTCTTTTCCCCCGAAAGGGACGCTTCTCTTTAGACTCATTTGACTGCCTTTTGTTTACTTCTTCTTTGAATCCCTTTTGGTCTAACACTGTTTCTGAAACTAGTACGAAGAAAAGGTAGCAGGATTAGTTTTACAGGGCTTTGCCTGGCAAAAACTAAAAGTAAATACCCGGCCTCAGCGGGTGCATCAAGCCAATCCCGACTGGCTATGACTGTTGATGCTTTCAAAGCAAGGACATTGAAAAGGAAAGAAAGTCAAGGACAAAGGTTCTAAAAGTAAATTAAAGTGAAAGGCAGAGCCCCACGCGGGCAAGTCATCATGAAATCTTGAAAGTTGAGTACTGCAGATTGAAAGAGAGAATCATCTTCAAAACCGGCAAGTAGCAGAGAGTCTCGACAAAAGATAGGTTGGGATCAAGCAATCAAGGCCACAAAACCAACCACCGTTTCAAACTAACAATTGTTTTTGTTTGAAAATTGGAACAGGTGCAATCCAGGCGACCGCACAAAAAGTGGGTGCAGCCAATAGAAAAGAAATGCACAAGTGCTGAAATAGCTTTGCAGCAAATAATCAATGCAAAATGGAAGTTTCCTCCAAGTTCTTTCTTGCATCTTATCAAAAAATAATAATGAAAAAAAGAAAGAGACATAACAAAAGAAGAAAATTCCCAAAAAAGGATAGTTTAGAATTCTCAACATCAACCTGGTACTTTCCTAGCCTACATTAGGGATCCAACCCCTGAGTTGAGCATTTGTTTTAGCCAACATTATGGCTCCAACCCCTGAGTTGATCGTTTTCCCTTTAGCCAACATTAGGGCTCCAACCCCTGAGTTGAGCATTTTCCCTTTAGCCAACATGAGGGCTCCAACCCCTGAGTTGAGCGTTTTTCCTTTTAGCCAACATTAGGGATCCAACCCCTGAGTTGAGCGTTTAGCTGACATTAGGGCTCAAATCCCTGAGTCGAGCTCTTTTCCTTTAGCCAACATTAGGGCTCCAACCCCTGAGTTGAGCATTTTCCTTTAGCCAACATTAGGGCTCCAACCCCTGAGTTGAGCGTTTTTCCCTTTAGCCAACATTAGGGCTCCAACCCCTGAGTTGAGCGTTTTTCCCTTTAGCCAACATTAGGGCTCCAATCCCTGAGTTGAGCGTTTTTCCTTTAGACAATATTAGGGCTCCAACCCCCCGAGTTGAGCGTTTTTTCCTTTAGCCAACATTAGGGCTCCAACCCCTGAGTTGAGTATTTTTCCTTTAGCCAACATTAGGGCTCCAACCCCTGAGTTGAGCGTTGTTCCCTTTAGCCAACATTAGGGCTCCAATCCCTGAGTTGAGCATTTTTTCCTTTAGCCAACATTAGGGATCCAATCCCTGAGTTGAGCGTTTTCCTTTTGCCAACATTAGGGCTACAATCCCTGAGTTGAGCTTTATACCTTTTGCCAACATTAGGGTTCCAATCCCTGAGTTTAGCTTTTTTACCTTTTGCCAACATTAGGGCTCCAATCCCTGAGTTGCGCCTTTTAGAAACAGGGTTCCATTCTCTAATCCATTCCATTATAAATAAATACAATTCTTGAAAAATGAAAAAAAAGAATGAGTTCAGATTTTGTCACAAATAACTCACGAAATTTTCCTAGTGAAAACTGGGACTGAAAAATTTCGTTCGTTTGTTTTGTTTTGGGGTCTGAGCAGGTTTGATCTCAAGGGCCCTCTTTTTTTCAATCCAAAATAAAGAAAATAAGAAAAAGAACAAAAGAAGTGAATTCAAAATGCTGAAGTGAACAGAGATGCGGATTGCTCAAAACTCGATTGAAGCCATAAGCTTTGCCGATCCCGCTTTGATCTAATGCTGGAAAAAAAAACAACACCTACAACTTGCGAGCAACAAGATTCAGATCGGAGACCACAACAAAATCAGCTAAGACTCAAGATCAAGCTTCAAGAGAATTATAGATAGGAATCTTGTAACTCATTGTTGATAGGCATAGCTAGCTTAGCTTTGATTTTTCTTTTGGTGTAATAAGGAGGTCAGCAAGCAGTAACAACAGCAACAGTAGTGAAATCACAACTCCTGGTAGTCCTAGCTGACAAAACTTCCAGAACTACACTGACTTGATTCCTTTATAGCCAAGGATATGTAGGCAACCTCTGAAGCAAGGTTCGGTCAGACGTTTTTCAAAATGCTTCTCATGGAGTGCTAGGCAGGAAAAAATCTCTCATGATTACTCATTTATCTTTGCCCGAAAACCCTTCGTATCTCCGAGCAAAGAGGGGCAGCTGTGAGCATGTGATTTTTGCCTCGTTTGAATTATTCCTATAGAATTCTTAAAATTAGGATTTTTCTTTTATTATTTGAATTTTAGGGAATTAATTGCATGATTTTGGGTTTGTTTGCATTTTGTGCATTTTTAATTGATACAATTCATAAAAATATAAAAATGGCACACTTGCATTTAGGACCTGATTTTATATTTTTTTTTAGTTCCACTAGTTAATTGACATTACAAGAAATGGCAGGAAATAACAAAAATAGCCCTCTTTGCATTTTACTTTTAATTTTTGATTTGGTCCTTAGTTTTCTTTTAAATTAGGATTTAGTTAATTTAGAAAAATAATTAGTTTAGTTGTAGAATTAAATCAGGTCTTTATTTTAAATTTGTATTAAACAAAAATTCAAAAAAAAAAAAGAAAACAAAAACAAAACAAATAAAATAAAGGAAATAAAGAAAAGAAAAGAAAGAGAAAGGAAAACGGACCAGCTTGTGATAGTCTAAATATTGGGTTGTTATAAATTTCAGCCCAGACCAAAACATGCCCCATACCAATCCAAGCCTAAATTACCCAATACCCGGTCCAGCATCTAAGCCATCAAAACGACATCGTTTTAGGCTCAAGCAATCAGGACCGTCGATGTTATCTGATCTAACGGTCCTGAAACACCGATCCATAAGTATAAAGTTGTCCGAACCACACCTACCCCCTTCAGACCCCCTATTCCGTCTCTAACTTTCCAAGCCCCAGAGAAGCCAGCCGCCCTAACATTCTCCGTCAAATCTGCCGGCGGTGATGACACAAACTATTCCGATGAATCCCAAATTTACACCATACCTTCTCCTCCTCCTCCTCATTCCAAATCCAAGTTCAGTTTTCTTTAAAACCCGCCCAAACCCCTCGAATATTCATTTGAAATCGTGAACCCTAGCTGCCGCCTTTATTCTCCGGTGGCGGCGCCGCCCTCAAACCTCACCAAAATTTCACCCCATGGACTCCTCGACCTCCTCTTCCTGAATCCTAAACCAAAATCCCTCAAATCCAATTGTAATCCCTCGAATTTTAAATCTAGGGTTTTGTTGAAAGGTTGGATTGGATTTCCAAGGCTAATCAGTGTTCGAACAGGTTCCAGAATAATGCCATGTGTTTGTTCTTGGCAAGAACAAGCACATAACATTATTTGGGGACCGGATTCGAAGTCAGTCGATTTAAGGCCCAAAATCAGTGAGTGTTCTTAAATTTCCTTTCCTTCGTTATTTGTAAATTTTTTCTTTAATGCAAAGTTTTCTGTTTTATTTTTCTTTCGATTCATCTTCAATATTTCGTTCATTTTTTGTTTGATTTAGGATTGATTTAGGGTTCTGATTTGTTCCGATTACAGTTTTAATTTCTTTCTTGTTATTTGATTTGATTGCCTGTTTAATTTTAACCGTAGGATTCCCTGTTTGCTACTGTTTTTCATTTTGACTTTGTTTTGTTTATTTTGCCACTCCTCATAGTGTAGTTTCAGTTCTATTTGTTTGATTTTAGTTGTTAGTTTATTGTTTTGTTAGTTTAATAACAAATTTAGCCTTAAGACACTTGGTTAATTAGAATTAATTTCTAGTGCTGATCGAATTGGTTTGGTTATAGCTGATCATTCCAGCTCCTTGGTTAATTAACTATAGTCAATTTTGACGAGGGTAAAAGGGGTTGGGGTTTAGTTAACATAGGTTAGTAATTTTACTACTAATGTAAGGGTTGTATAGGTAGTTCAATTAAGAAAATCCTGCAGTAACTAACCTAGAACCTTCTAGAAGGGGGTTCTAATTTGAATTTCAGGAACTTAGTAGTGTTACTTGGCCAACAAGCCAATAACTAAAGGACTAAATAGCTAAGATCTGAAAATAAAAGAGGGACTTAAAATGTAAAAGGAAAAATTTGATGTTGCCCTAGTTTTGCCTGTAAAAGGGCATGCCCCTAGCCTTGAAAGGCAAGTTTAGAAGTTTTAGAACTTTAGAGGTTTAAAAAAATCTGAAAAGTTTTATGAAGGAAAAATCTGAGAAGTTTTAGAAAGTTTCAGATCTGAAAAAATTCAAAATTCAAAATTTGAGGAGCCTAGAAAGATCAGAAAATCCAAAAATACAAAAAAAAAATTAGACTTAGAAATACTGAAAAGTTCTGAAACTTCAGGGCAACAAAAACTCCAAAACATCACTATTCCATTGAAATTACCTAGGAAAACCTTGAGTTCCAGCTTTGAATTAAATTTCTAGCTTATATAAAGTTAAAAAATGGTTTGATTTGCCCTAGAAATCCAGTAGTCAAAGCTTCAGAAGTTCTAGAGTTGAGTTTTGAGTTTCAACTGGGTCTTTCAGGCTGATTTTGGTTGTTCATTGTTGTTTGTTCATTTGAAACTATTTCCTGGCTGTTTTACACTACTTCTGGGCTAGAAATTGATCTCCAGTTGTTAATTAATTGCTGTTTGTTTGTTGCAGCCTAGCTGACTTCAACTTCACTTCATTTTTGGGTTGATTTCAAGGTACACATCTTGAATTGGTCCTAATGTAGCTCTCCAGTTAGAAGTGGAATAAAAGTGCTGCACTGATTTTTTTTCCAGTTGTTGTTTGTCCTTTGAATGATTGGTTTATTCATTCTGTTTCAAGTAACTCCATGACTTAGCTTAAACCTTATTGTATTAATTGCGGACTGTGAACTGTAGCAGGATTCTATGTGTTTGTTTCAATTTAATAATTTAGATAGGTTTTATAAGCTATTGTTAATTCGAGTATAGAAATTAGTTTAGGGCTTTATCAGTACTTGCCTCCCTGTATTTCGCGTATGAATTTTTACTCTAAACTCTCCTTGCTAGATTTTCAAATCTCAGTTGTTTGTTCCATCAGATGTTGAATCACGAACTGAATAGTTGACCTGTGTTCGCATGTTTCTATTAATTTAAGGGGTGCTCGAAATAATCTGGTGTATCAATGCATTAATTCCTATATTTTAGCCTTTAGGAAAATTGATTTGAAGTTTGGTATCTGAGAAAATAGATCCAATTCATGCACATGTATATCATTACTTGTTTATCCACTAATCACCGAGTGAGATTCAAAAGAAGCTAGTCTATGGATTAGATTAACGTTAATTGACGTCAACATCGAACTAGATAATCAAATTTGGATCTCACAGTCACGTGTTGTGATGACCCGTCCTGTTGTCATGTGAGTTACCACCCCATCTCCCCCATATTTTGTTGTTCTATGTTTCAATATCAGTATTTGAGTTGATCGGATAGAATTGAATTGGTTTGAGTTGGAAATGAGGCACATAGTCTCTTAGAAGAAAGCTTGTTTTAGAAAAGTCAACCGGAAGTTGACTATGTGGTTAGAGGGATCGGATGTGAATTCCGGTGGTTTGGTTAGCTTC
>MU778168.1:0-22543 GCA_026770625.1 Nicotiana glauca
TGAGGCGTTATGATTTTCGGACTGTGGGCACATATAGTGCGGTGCTATCGAGATTCATAGTGGAAGTTGGGGGGGAGGACGTCAGTTGTGTTTGAGTTTTGTAACTTACAACGCTATATGTAGATATTGTTAGGCACTCAGTATTTTGTTGTAATGAGCAAATTTGGCTCGATGTGCATCTTCCTATGCGAGATATATGTATGGATCAGGTGGCACGCCGCCATGGGTATGTTATCTGGATCGGGTTGCACTCCGCAACAGTGTGATGTTGAGAATAGTTTTTCGTATGTCATTTTGTATGCCTTGCTTCTTGATTTCTAAAGAATGTCTGTATCGGGTGTTGCTCGGCGAATGACGCATCGGTTAAGTTATTTCAGGATTTAAGGGTGTATATTACTTTGTTCACCGTGGGTGTGATGGATTGCTTGGTTTCAGGCACCAATCTGTGCGTGACTATTTATTTTGAGCATAATGACTTGAGGTACTTCATGTGTGACAGTGTTTGGATAAGATCGCGCATTGTAGCGAGGCTATGTGGAGATTAGACCCTTCGGGGTAGATATAGGTATTCTATTTCTATGATGTGGGACGGGGTCCCAGCGTTGTGTTGTGATGGTACTGAGGAATTTGAGTTTCGGCTCTTTTGTTTGAGTCATTTGTCATGATTTGAGTATGTTCAGACCGCCCATCATTGGTGCGCAGATTATGCAAGTTGTGGCTTAGGCCTGTGATGAGATGTCATATTACCAGAGTGGTGCGTTTAATTCGAGGTGATCGTTAGAGTCATTAATAAATGCAAACAGATGTGATTTACGCTGATTAGGGGGTCCATATCGAGGTTTGGCCCGGAAATCTGTTGTGGTATTAGTCAACAAGGAAGTGGTTTCATGTATGGGTAACCTGAGGAATGGTTACGGTTTATCGCATGTTTTATTTATCGTTGGCAGTATATGAAAGTGATGGAATAAGACTTTAGCTATTGAGAGGTTTCTATCGATATATGGTTGTTGTGGACAGCTGCTGTGAATAGAAGTTATTGTTTCAGGTGCTGGATTATGTAGTATGTCATGTGATTTCATATAGGTTGCAAGTATGGGTTATTACATCTGGTTCGGGACTATTCAAATTATAGGTGCGAGGTTTTATCGTATTGATTGTTTCAGAAGTTAAAAAGTAGTTCTGTGAATTATGGGCTAGATTGGATTGGGTAATTTCAGACATGTTGTGTTGTCGGACCTATAAGAGATAGGGTGACGTGGGATCACCCCGGGTATATGCTTGGTAAGGTCATTCAGCTATTGGTTGTCTTCTAGTGCAACTCTGGGCACGCTAGAGGACGAGCGTTTGTATAAGTTGGGGAGGATGTGACGACCCGGCCCGTTGCCACATGAGTTATCGCCCCGTTTCCCCCATATTATGTTGCTCTATGTTTCAATATCAGTATTTGAATGAATCGTATAGAATTGAATTGGTTTTAGTTGGAAATGGCGCACTTAGCCTCTTAGAAGGAAACTTGTTTTGGAAAAGTCAACCGGAAGTTGACTATATAGTTAGAAGGCTCGATGTGAATTCCAGTGATTTGGTTAGCTTCGGGGGATGATTTGTGACTTAGGAGTGAAATCGGAATTGAATTTGGAGTTCCGATACAGAATTAGGCTTGAATTGGCGAAGTTGGAATTTTGGTGAATTTCGGAGGATAGGTGAGATTTTGATCCAAGGGTCGGAATGGAATTCCGAGAGTTGCAGTAGCTCCGTTAAGTGATTTTGGATATGTCTGTAAATTTTCAGGTCATTCGGAAATTGTTTGGTCGGGTTTTTGATCGAATGCGTATTTCGGAAGTTTTGAAGAAACTTAGGCTTGAATCCGATGTGAATTGATGGTTTTAGCATTGTTTGTTGTGTTTTGATGATTGGACCAAGTTTGAATGATGTTATGGGTTATGTTGGTGCTTTTGGTTGAGGTCCCGGGGGCCTCGGTGTGATTTTGGGTGGTTAAACGAGAGTTTCAGGGTGTGTTGCAGGTTCAGCTTTTTTGTCAGCTGGTATTTCCGCTTCTGCAGAAAATGGACCGCAGAAGCGGTTCCGCGGGAGCGAGTGGAGGATCGTAGAAGCGGTTCTTGGCCTGGTGGAGTGGTTCCGCAAAAGCGGAACATTTTCGCAAATGCAAGTCCGCAGAAACGGACTATAAATCGCAAAAGCGGAATTTGGGTTTTTAAGTAAAAACCGCATAAACGGATTTTTGGCCGCATAGTCGGAAGCGGGACCGCAGAAGCGAAATTTGCTGTGGACAGAATGGTTTTAAGTGTTATTTCATCCGTGACCCATATCACTTTTCCACCATTTTTACTCTGCCTCAAGAGCTTTTTGGTAGATTTGAAGAGGGTTTTCGACGGGTATTGATTGGAGGTAAGTCCTATGGCCTAGAAACGTCATCTAACTGTGATTTCAACACCTAAATTCATGGGATTTGAGTAAAAAGGGAAGAACTAGGGCTTGTGTTTTCTTAATGAGAAATTGCATTTTGAAGGAGCATTTGAACTCTGATTTTGATAAAATTTATATGTACAGACTCGTGGCAAGACGAGGAATCAAGTGATGTAAATTTCAGAATTTTTCGAGAAGTGGGCCCGGGGCTCGGGTTTTGCCAACTTCGTGTTGTTGAGTATTTTTCGAGTAATTTCAATTGGGTTATGTTCCATTAGCCTATTGTAATGTATTCGTTGTGGTTTTAACTAGATTCAACGCGCGAGAAAGCGAATTCGAGAGGAAAAGGCATGGCGGACTAGTTTTGTGGCCGGCTTGAGGTGAGTAATAGATGTAGATGATGACCTGAGGGTTTGAAACCCCGGTATATCACAATGTGACGCTATATTAAGGCGAGACACGTACTCTACGGTGAGTGTTGGGTCGTTTGTGACTGGAGGATGTTCATAATGTGCATTGACTATAAATTGATTGGTAAACATCCTACTTGGATTGCTATGAGCATATTTGGGCTGCGTGCCGATTATTTGGATCTCGTAGGGATTATTATCACTGTTTCTATGATGCATATCATGTTTTCATGATATCAGTCCTGAGTTAAATATTGTCTCGAAATGGCTAGTAAAATTCTAAGGTTTTAACCACCTAATAATAATTCCTGATAATTTGAAACTGAAAATGGTAAACTTGATTGTGCCTGTGTGGCCTGCATGCGCATTATTGGATTGATTATGGATCAGGTTGTACGCCGCAGCGAATGTTACGATGATATTGCGCTTGGGCTGTAGGAGCCCCTCCGGAGTCTGAACCCTCACAGTGAGCGCGGGTACCCAAATGGATCAGGTTGTACGCCGCAGCGGTCATGTGCATTGCATTGCATTCATACATCTATACCTGCCTGTGTTATCTGTCATTAATTGTTGTTATCACACTGTTAAATGTTTAGGAGTATTTGTTATAGCTTTGCATTGTTGTATTTCGAGATTTCTTACCTTCAGTCATTATATATGTCTATTACCACTGAGTTGGAAGTACTCACTTTACTCCCTGCACCATGTGTGCAGATCCAGGTATCCCGGGAGTTTAGCTGAGCTTTTGCTGATTTCAGAGTTTGTCCGGAGTTGTCGAGGTAGCTGCCTGAAGTCCGCAGGACCCGACTCCTCCCCTATCTCTTTTGTTATCTTTCCGCAATTTTGAGATTATGTATTATTGGAGTTTTATTACACTGTATTGTTAGAGGCTCTAGACTCATGACCCCCAGGTCTTTGGGAGTATATTCATTGTTATAGTGATATTCAGCATAATCTTTTAGTTTCATTGTTATTAATGATATTCAAATAACTGGTTTTGAGTTTCATACTCGGGTTGAGAGTGTAAATGGTCAGGCTTGCCTAGCAATTGTGTTGGGTGCCATCACGACCGGGATTGGGGTCGTGACAGGGTTGCGCCGGTATTGTTTTTCAAGAAGAAGGATGGGTCAATGAGAATTGTGTATTGATCACCGGTAGTTGAACAAGGTAATAATCAAGAATAAGTATCTGCTACCGAGGATTGATGATTTGTTCGATCAGCTTTAGGGTGCCAAGGTATTTTCAAAGTTTGACTTGAGATCTGCCTACCATGAATTAAGGACTAGGGCATCCGATGTCCCTGAGACAATTTCGCACTCGGTAGGGGCATTGTGAGTTTTTGGTTATGTCATTTGGGTTGCCAAATGACCTAGCAACTTTTATGGATTTGATGAACCGAGTGTTCAGGCCTTACTTGGATTCATTCGTCATAGTCTTCATTGATGATATATTGATGTATTCCCGCAGCCAGGAGAAGCACGAGCAGCACCTTAGAGTGGTTCTTCAGACTCTGAAGGATAGTCAGTTATATGCAAAATTCTCGAAATGTGAGTTCTGGTTGAGTTCAGTTGCATTTCTGGGTCATGTGGTGTCAATAGAGGGTATTCAAGTTGATCCGAAGAAGATTGAGGTAGTCAAGAACTGGCCTACACCAGCATCAGCTATATAGATTCGATGTTTCTTGGGATTGGCAGTCTACTATCATCGGTTCGTGGAGGGATTTTCATCTATTGAAGCCCCGATGACCAGATTGACCCAGAAGGGTGCCCAGTTCAGGTGGTCAGATGAGTGTGAGGCGAGCTTTTAGAAGCTCAAGATAGCTCTGACTACGGCACCAGTGTTGGTTTTGCCCTTAGGTTCAAGGCCTTATACAGTTTATTGTGATGCATCTCCTGTTGGACTAGGAGAAGTGTTGATTCAGGATGGCAGGGTCATTGCCTATGCTCACGGAAGTTGAAGATTCACGAGAAGAACTATCCGATTTATGATTTGGAGTTGGCAGCCATAGTTCACGCATTGAAGATTTGGAGGCATTATCTGTATAGCGTGGCATGCGTGGTGTTTACGGATCACAAGAGTCTTCAGCATTTGTTCAAGAAAAATGTGTTGAATTTGAGACAGAGAAGGTGGTTGGAGTTGTTGAAAGATTATGATATCACCATTCTATATCATCCGAGAAGGGCCAATGTGGTAGCCGATGCTTTGAGTAGAAAGTCAGCCAGTGAGAGACCGTTTGCTTTGGATGTTCATGCTTTATCCAATCAGTTCGTGAGACTGGATGTTTCTGAGCCCAGTCGTGTGTTAGCTTGCACGGTCGCTCGTTCTTCATTATTAGAGCGTATCTGTGATCGGCAGTATGATGATCCCCATTTGTGCATCCTTAGAGACATGATGCAATGCAGAGGTGCCAGGCAGGTTACCTTAGATAATGATGGAGTTTTGAGATTGCAGGGTCGAGTTTGTGTGCCCAATATGGATGGGCTCCGAGAGTTGATTTTAGAGGAGGCCCATAGCTCCCAGTACTCTATTCGTCTGGGCGTCGTGAAGATGTATCAGGATTTGCTGCAGCATTACTGGTGGTGTAGAATGAATAATGATATCATTGTATATATGGCTCGGTGTTTGAATTGTCAGCAGGTTAAGTACGAGCATCAGAGGCCTAGTGGTTTATTTTAGAAGATTGAGCTTCCCGAGTGGAAGTGGGACCAGATCATTATGGACTTCGTTACTGGACTCTTACAGACTCGGAAGAAATTTGACGCAGTATGGGTCATTGTTGATAGGCTCACCAAGTCAGCACGTTTCCTTCATGTGGCAGTCTCGTATTCTTCTGAGAGGTTGGCTGAGATCTATATTCGGGAGATTGTTCGCATTCATGGTGTGTCTGTATCTATCATTTTGGACTAGGGTACGCAGTTTACCTCGCGTTTCTGGAGAGCAGTTCAGCAAGAGTTGGGCACACATGTTGAGTTGAGCACAACATTTCATCCCCAGACGGACGGACAGTCTGAGCGAACTATCCAAATTTTGGAGTATATGCTTCGAGCATGTGTTATTGACTTCGGAGGCTCGTGGGATCAATTTTTGCCTTTAGCGGAGTTTTCCTACAACAACAGCTACCAGTCGAGTATCCAGATGGCTTCTTATGAGGCTTTATATGGTAGGCGGTGTCGGTCTCCAATTGGATGGTTTGAGCCGGAAGAGGCTCAGTTGTTGGGTACGGATCTGGTTCAGGAGGCCTTGGACAAGGTCAGGATCATTCAGGATAGGCTTCGTACAGCTCAGTCCAGGCAGAAGAGTTATGCAGACCACAAGGTTCGAGATGTGGCTTTTATGGTTGGTGAGCGGGTATTGCTCCGAGTGTCGCCAATGAAGGGCGTGATTAGATTTGGGAATAAGGGCAAGCTTAGCCCTAGATTCACTGGTCCATTTGAGATTCTTCATTGAGTGGGAGAGGTGGCCTATATAATTGCATTGTCGCCGAGCTTATCAGCCGTGCATACAGTGTTTCATGTGTCCATGCTTCAGAGGTATCACGGCGATCCATCACACATGTTAGATTTCAGCACTGTCCAGTTAGACAAGGACTTGTCTTATGAGGAGGAGCCGATAGCTATTCTAGACCAGCAGATTCGTCAGTTGAGATCGAAGAGTTTTCCTTCTGTTCATGTTCAGTGGAGAGGTCAGCCTCCAGAGGCATCGACCTAGGAGTCCGAGTCCGATATGCTGAGCCGTTATTCCCATCTTTTCCCCGACTCAGGTACATCCATCTTTTGTCCGTTCGAGGACGAACGATTGTTTTAGAGGTGGAGAATATGATGACCTGAACGGTCATCACTTGTTTTAAATTAAATTCTATATCTCTGAGGCCTTGAAAACCTCCTTTAGAGTTGCCTCGATTTCTGTGCGCAGTCCGGGCGCTTAGCCGGAAAGCTTAAATATGAAAATTTGTGAAAAAGGAGAAGTTTTGATTATAATATGAGTTAATTTGACTTCGGTCCACATTTTGGGTAAATGGACCTGGACCCGTGATTTGATAGCCCCCGAGGGTTCGTAGGGACATGGGCGTATGCCCGGAATCGAATTCCGAGATCCCAAGCCCGAGAAATGAATTTTGAAGTAAAATTTGTTTTCTGAAATTGTTTAAGGAAATTTGAAATAAAATCTCATTAGAACATGATGGTATCAGGCCTATATTTTGGTTTCGGCGCCCGATACAGGTCTTATATAAGGTTTAAGTCATTTCTATAAAGTTTGGTTGAAAACGGATGTCGTTTGATGTGATTCCGACATTAAATGGAAAATTTTATGTTTTAAAGTTTGAAAGAATTCATGGATTTTGAGGTTTAATTCGATGTATATGATGTTATTTTGGCTATTTGATCGCACGGATAAGCCTGTATGATGTTTTTAAGGTTTTGTGCATATTTGGTTTGGAGCCCCGAGGGATCGGGTGAGTTTTGGATAGGCCACGGGTGCATTTTTGGACTTTGAAATTTTTTTGATATTTCTTATCTGCAGGCTTCGCGTTTGCGAAGCCAGTCTCGCAAATGCGAGCCTTGCATAGCAAATGCTAGAAGGGGACTTTGCAGGCCTAATTGCAAATGTGACCAAGTGGTTCGCAAATGCGAAGAAGGGCCGGTCGCAAATGCGACATTTTTTATCGCAATTGCGAAAGTCCGGGATTTTCAAAGTGTTCGCAAATGTGAACAATATTTTGCAATTTCCACATCAGCAGGTCGGAGTTCGCAATTGCGAACCCCTGTTCGCATTTCGCATAACTGAGACCTGCATTTTTTATACTTAGCCAATTTTAAACTATTTTTAACATCTTTTCAAAACACAAACTCCTTTGGGCGATTTTCCAAGAATAACTCTCCTTGCAAATCGATTGTAAGTTAGTTTTTACTCATTTCCTTCAATCATTGACATCTTTTAACATGATTTCAACCTAAAATCAAAGATTTTCATGGGGGAAATGGGGTGTTTTGGGTAGAACCTAGGTTTTTCAAAAATTGGAAATTTGGACCTCAATTTGAGATCTGATTTCCAAATAAATTATATATTTGGTTTCGTGGGGGAATGGGTAATCGGGTTTTGGTTTGAACCTCGAGTTTTGACCATGTGGGCCCGGGAGCGATTTTTGACTTTTTTGGCAAAACTTTGGAAAACTCATTTCATGCATTGGGGTAGATTCATTTGGTGTTTATTGATGTAATTAAGTAATTTGTGATTGGATACGAGCGAATTGGCGGTGGAATCAAGGGGTAAAGCTATAATAGAGACTTGAGTTGTGTTCAAGGCATCGAGGTAAGTGTCTGGTCTAACCCTAGCTTGAGGGAATAGGAGTTGAGTCTTATTTGATATTTGCTTCTTGTTGAGTACGACGTATAGGCATGGTGACGAGTATCTTTAGTTGGTGTCGAGCATGACCGTGAGTCTTAAATTGATAGTTGTTGTGTAAATGACACTTCGGATGTTTTAGTTGATGACTCTTGATATTGAGTAAAGATTTAGTTTATTCTCGCCGACTTTATTTATGCTTGAGTTCTGGTATTAATTGAGATAAGTAAGAGTTGAGCTAGGATTGGTTATAGCTGCTCCCTTGCCGGGATGGTTGTTTTGATATTGTTGTTCCCTTGCCGGGAAATTATTATATTGTTTTGTTCCTTTGCCGGGATTTTATTGTGACTTTGTGTTGAATTGAAATGGGAGCGGGAGGTACGCCTACAATAAGTTATAGTGAAGTGGGAGTGGGGGGTACGCCTACCACAAGTTATAGTGAAATGGGAGCGGGTGGTATGCCTACCACGAGATATGATGAAATGGGAGCGGGTGGTATGCCTACCACGAGATATAATCAAATTGGAGCGGGTAGTACGCCTACCACAATATATGAGAAATGGGATCGGGTTGCACGCCCGCAATGAGATGTGAAAAGAAAGTAAAATTTGTATTTGTTTTCCTTATCCTTGTTAGGAGTGCATTTTGGTTTCCTTGCTATTATCTTGAGATTCTGCTTTATCTGTTATTCGCGAAGCATGTTCCCCTCCCATTTAAACTATTTATTCTTGTTTATTTTCCGCTGTATATATATAACTGTACAGGTTTATCTGGAGTTTGGTCCTAGCCTCGTCATTACCTCGTCGGGGTTAGGCCAGGCACTTACCAGCACATGGGGTCGATTGTGCTGATACTACACTCTGCACTGTGTGCAGATCCCGGAGCAGCGTTTGATCATTAGCAGTAGATCGGGAGCCATCCTTCCGTCCACCGAGACTCCAATGTAGCCCTACTGGCATCTGCAGGCCCTGCATCTCTTCTATCAGCTTTTATGTTCTGTTGTTATTGTACTCGAGAAGGACTATGTTCTTTTCTTTCAAACACTTATTTATAGTAATCCTAGACAGTCCGTGAATGTTGTGACACCAGTTTCTGGTTAGAGGCATGTGTTAGTCTTAAGGATGTTTTGGTTTTATATTTATTTAAGACTTCCTGTAAATTCCATATTATGTTGTTATATAATTGTTTATTCCCTGTTAATTTAATTGGTTGAAAAGGAATTAAAAACAAAAGAGTTTAGAGAATTTAAGTTCGTGGCTTGCCTAGCTTCTACGAGTAGGCTCCATCACGACTCTCGAGGTTGGGAAATCCGGATCATGACAGGGATGTTACATTATCTCCCCACTGGATCATTTATCCTCGAATGATTGTCTTGACTGTAACTTCTACTAACTCCGGACCTTAAACGATTCTGGTGCAAACATGAACTTTCATTAACTTGCATACTAATCTGAATGAATACATTATTACTGAACTGTTGATACACTGAACTTAATGACTGCTGCATTGACTGAATATTGGTCTGCCATGGATATATGAATACAGAACTAGCATGGATATTTGAACTTGAAGTGGCACAAATATTTTAGAATTGAACTAACATCAATATCAGAGCACTAAGATGGCATGAATATCTAAGTATTGGATTGACATGAGTAGCTGAGTATAGAATTGACTTGAATATCTGAGTATTGAACTGACATGAGTATCTGAGTACTGAACTGGCATGAGTATCTGAGTACTGAAAACTTGAATGTTATAACACGACTCGTGAAATACTTGTTGTACCACCACTAATTCTGGTGGCAACTCCAACTCATAAGCTAATTGACTTGTCCTTCGCAAGATTCTATGTGGCATAATATAGTGGGGACTATGCCTTCCCTTCTTCCCAAATCTCATAATGCCTTTCATAGGCGAAACTTTCATAAACACCCAATCACCAACTTGAAACAACCAATTGTCAATCTACACCTTCTCCCATACAGAGTCTCTCACGGTGCCATCTTGGTACTGAAATGTTAGGTTTTATTATTAGCAAGGTCAATGAGAGGTATGTGATCATCCCAGTTACTTTTAACATCAAGGACATATCCTTAACTATTTAAATAAAATGCTCTGTCTGCCCATAAAGTCTACGACGTTCTTTTTCATGTCGTTCAACCAATAAATCTCCTTGGTCATGATGTATATTTGGGAACCTGGATTGAAAGAATACCTAGAATTATGGGCTTCTAACACGATGTTCCCTCTTTAAGTCCATCTATGTCTGGGACACACAATCTGTCATAATACCTCAAAGTACCATCATCTCCCCTTATTCAAAAGCCATCGTCTTATACTTGTGAATCTTCTCTTTCAACTGCAACACGTAGAGATCATCAAATTGTTTCTCTTTCTCAACAGCTACTAAGGAGGAACAAGTCCTGTTCTAGACAACAACTCCATCATCTTTAGAGTCCGAAGTCAAACTCTTATCTTGGCTGGTGAACTTCTTTTACCAGAGTTCTCTGATCTACCTCAATCATGAGTTATACTTTCCACACTTTATCTTCTTAAGAATTTCCTTAAAACACTTATAGAATTGTTGTGAGATAAGTCTTTAACCAGTACTCCGAAGACTAGAGTCTCGTGCAATGGCACTGCCTTCGTTATACATAACTGCGCATGATTTTATAGCCTTCATTGACCACTTTATCATCAATAACTAACTCGGTGATCATTCTACTCACTTTTTTTTCTTACACATGCTAGACATAATCCGTGTGGTAATTATACAATTTTCCCTCATTACCGAACTGTTTTTCTATTTCATATCCCATGCTACTATTCGAGTTTCAGATCTCCAACTGGACTTATTGAAAATTTTTACATCACCCCTTAGACCAAAGGTCTTATACTTTCCTTATTGTCTACAATTCTCTGCATTATACGTCAATGACGGCTCTTCTTCTAACTTACTTCTGAGAAATCTTTCTTACTAGGAAAACTACATTATTCACTTAGCGGAAAGCTAATGTGTTTACAACTATCATACACAATCTTAATAATTTAACTCTGCTCACATTATCAGTCTTGGAGAAACCACATTAAGATAACTCTTAAAGGGTGTTCTTCTATAGTTTGCTCTGTAACAGCTAGCTGATTTTTTTTCCACTTCCACAATACATCGGGTTTAACTTAAACTCTTTGGGTTCTAACACATGTGTTCGGTATTTCAAACTGCCATCCACTCACTAGAGATAACCTGGCTAAGTGGATCAAATCTTACCTCTACTAGCTCTGCTAAAATTGCTAATTCACTACATCTACTCAAAACTTACTTACTATCTTTTCACTAACCACCTGCTAGCATCATATTTTCTTCTCCCGCTTTGAATAACTAAAGTGAAGCATAATGTTATTCCTAACTTCCCTCATCATCTGACCATATTCTTTTTGCTGCACACTATCATTCTTTTTTGAACTATGTACATGGATCACACCTAGGAAAATTTTATTTGTCTTCAACAAAATTGGAATATCTAACCCCAAACTTTCTACATAATACAAAATCATATCATAATATAAACGGCCAGGGTAATCCTTTAGTCACATAACCCGAGGGGGAATTGTCATATCTTTTATCTTGCATCAATAGCTGCTTCTTATAGTTACTTACTAACGTGGTACTCCTAGTTCTGATTTGAATAAATATGAACAACCTAAAATCGCTCCCTAAAATTCACTATTGGTTGCTCTTGGTTCTCATTGCATACATCATATCTCCTAGTCATTTGCATGAGTTGTACGAAATCACATCTTTGGTAATAACAACTGTTTCTGACTCCTAGGTATTTTATCCTTATGCTCTTTTTTGTCCACAACTATAGTGACCAATGTTAGGGTCTCACATCTGAACTATCATCATCCAACTTATGGCTCCATTTCCAAGAATTAAATGAAGTTGTTCTCGGAGGTAAAACACATACGAATACACTACCATGCACAAACAAATCCTTCAAAGTAAACCATCATCTGATAAAACACTTTTGTTGATTCGAGCAAGTTTGAATGAAGTATTAGATTATGTCTGTGCTTTTGGTCAAGGACTAACCGAATACTAAAGGAAATGAAGGTGGACACCTGGCCAGAGCCTACTTGCTACTAGGACTACATGAGCTGGTGAAGCTGTTCGATGGAGCCAAAGATGCCGAGTCTGCGGAAGGTCTTTCCCGGACCAAATAGATATGATTCTTTTTCTTTAAGAAATGTAATAAGGACAATGGCCATTAGTGACATTTTATTTCCTGTTATTTAGTGTCATTTTGGGATTCGTCTTATTTTTTAGCAATAATATGAGGCATTTAGCATTATAAGTTCTCCAAATCAATTTGTCGCTAGGCCTACCTCGGGAAAAAAGAGGTTCCCCAAATTAGGACACGATTTATATTCTCGCACTATATATTTAAATATCGCAACATCTTTTCTTATCATCCTCACTAACTTGTTACCTTTTTGTTTTGCTTTTGGTTATTTCCCTCCCCCAAAGGTTAGTTTGTGCACTCTAGCATCATCATCGTACTCCACAAGATCCAAGGGCCCTCCACCCACTCCTCCTCCTAGTCCTATCAGAAACAGGAACAATGGAAAGATGGAAGATTTAAGCAACATCAAAAAGGAAAACTCGATTGAATAGGTAGAAATCACGCAGGGTACTTAGGTCTCAAAAGAAAGTGTGTCCCAACTCGAGCAAAAATTGTTGAAATTTCAGGAGGAACTTGATCAAGTTCGGAACTTGGCAAGCTTGTCATTTTCCCGCACCACCCCAGATGTCAATTTTCCAAGCGCTCAAAATCCCACGCCTCCACAAAACATCCTGAAACCACAAAACCATCCTGCTCTTCTCCACCACTGCAATACTTTCCACACTTCCAACAATATCCCACTGCTCAATCCGGAACCTTTTAACTCCACAAATGTCCATCTCCTCACTCACCATAACACCCTCATCGATGTGGAGACTATGCCACACTCCACTCACCCCATTTCAAGCACACCTGAGTTAGAGCATACAGACTCACTCATCAAGAATCTGGCAAAAGAACTCAAGAAACTGACTAGCCAGATCCAAGGCGTTGAAGGTAGTAAGGGAATTGAGGGGCTAAGTTATGAAGATCTGTGCATACAGCCCGATGTCGAACTGCCTGAGGGGTACAAACCTCCCATGTTCGAAATGTTTGATAGCACTGGGGATCCCAGGGTCCACTTGAAAACATACTGTGACAAGCAGGTCGGAGTAGGGAAGGATGAAAGGGTTCGAATGAAACCTTTCATGAGGAGCCTAAAAGGAGATGCTCTGTCTTGGTATATTAGCCAAGACCCGATGAAGTGGTCCAACTGGGTGAGTATGGCGTCTGACTTCATGGACAGATTAAGGTTCAACACCAAAAATGCACCGGATGTGTTTTAGATCGAGAATTTAAAGAAGAAGCTCACAGAAACATGCCGCGAGTGTGCCACTCATTGTAGATCAGAAGCTACTAAGGTCTGACCTGCTTTGGAGGAAGAACAAATGAACAAGTTTTTCGTCCGGGCTCACAACCGCAATGATACGAAAGGTTGTTGCTGATAGAGAATCACAAGTTTTCTGACATCATGAAGTTGAGAGAAAGAATCGAAGAAGGCATCAAGAGTGGTATAGTTAAGAACTTTGAAGCCTTTCAGGGTACCAATAAGGCTTTACAATCTGGTGGCACGTCCAAGAAAAGGAACGTAGGTGCTGTAATGGTTGCACAGAGAATCAAATCCCCTATCAAGTACCAAATATACCCAATACCTCCAATCACATATCAGCCTACCCCAAATTACCAAGCACCCTCACCTTCCTACCAAACTCCACCACCTACTTATCAATCACCTCTACCTCCCACATATCATCCCACTTCACCCAGATATGCTTAACCCGCACATGTTTACCAAGCATACTATACCCAACCATCCCATTATCAATCACCTCCTCTACATCAAAACTTCCTTAGATATCGACCCAATTTTGACCGCAGACCTCCCAAACACTATATCGTCATCGTCGAACCAATTGACAAGTTGTACAAAAGACTCAAAGCTAGTGGTTATGCCACCCCTATCCCTACAAAAACTACAGAAAACCCTTCTCAGTGGGTCAATCCAAATAAATCATGTGCATACTATTTCGGCATGAAGGGACATAACATTGATGAATGCCGCTCCCTAAAGTATAATATTCAAACTTTGATTGATAACAAGATCATTGTAGCAAAGGAGTATGCTCCGAATGTCTGAAATAACCCTCTACCAGACCACAAGGGTGGAGGTGTCCACATGATCGAGATAGAGGATGACTGGGACCCCAAGGGATCAATCAGGTTAATCACAAAGGCGACAATCCAAAGAAGCTAGTAGTCACCCTTAATCCGATTGTAGATTCAGCATTCTGGGGTTGAGTTTATGTGCAATAACACCATTCTACACAAAGGCCATACCTTGGGAATACACAACTGAGGCAAGAAGAAAAGGCAAGGTCAAGTTCGGGGAAGCCGTTGCAGCATAGGGTATGACAAGAACTGACAGGATTTATACTCCAAGACACTTAGCTGAGTGAGTAAGCAGACCTCTTGTCGGCAAACCATCACTGAAACCAGGCTCGATGATCTCTAGAGAAAGATACAGGCCAAAGAATACTCATTCATTGATCAATTGAACAAAACACCAGCACAGATTTCTATCCCTACTTTGCTACAAAGTTCTGATGCACACAAGAATGCCTTGTTAAGAGTGCTGAGTGAGGCATATGTACCCAGTAACATCACCAGCGGAGAGATGGCTGACATGGTAGGAAAGGTGTTGGAAAGTCACAAATTCACTTTTCACGAAGATGAGCTACCGCCAGAGGGGGTTGAGTCACAACAAAGCCTTACACATCACCGTATAGTGCAAAGATTATTTTATTACAAGGATCCTGGTTGATGAAGGATCCAGTCTCAATATTTGTCCGTTGGTAACACTTAGGACATTGGAGAAAGGGCTACATGAGATCAAGGATGGGGCCATCAACATCAAAGCTTTCGACAGTTCTCAAAGGTCCACTACTGGGGAAATTAGCTTGTGTTTACAAATGGGGCCTACTTTGTTTGATGTTGATTTTCAAGTGATAGACGTGCTAGCGTCCTACAATCTGTTGTTGGGACGACCATGGATTCACGCCGCTGGGGCTGTAGCGTCAACACTAAATCAGGCAGTGAAGTTTGAGTGAAATCACCAAGAGGTGTTCATTCATGGCGACGGTAACAATCCCATATATTGTTGCCAGACCATCCCAGCAATTGGAGGAAGAAGAAGTATAGGCAGAGAAACTTACCACCACAACGACCGAGTCAATGTCGTCGATAAGGAAAAATGGTAGGACAACAAAATTGAAAATATATTGAACTGGAGCGGTTACGAACCTGGCAAGGGACTTGGGAAAAACCTCCAAGGGATCGCTAAGCCCATCAAAATAAAGAAGCATAGAACTACCTTTGGATTAGGATATGAGTATACTTGGGAAGAGTTCAACCACTAGTCACCACCATGGCGGGGTCCTTACTATCCTTTGGAGCAACCAATACCCTATTTGGCGCAGACATTCCAGCCGGCCAAGGACATTTACGGGTCAGGAGAGGAAGATTCACTGGCAGCAGTGAGGAATTTGTTCTTAGAAGATGATGATATGGATTGTTGTGTCATTTTCGAGGAGGAGGTAGAGGAAGTCCCTTCAATACAGGCCGTAAGTCAAGGATCATGCCTCAATAATATGACCATCAGAACTACCAGAGCCTGAAAAGCTTTAGGGTAGCAAGGCTAAAGAAAGCATCATGCGTTATCTTTTGTTTTACTAGTTGACTTTCCTTTCACATTTCTATTTCCAAATAAAAGCTCCAATGTTCGAAACGGTTATGAAATTTATCAAAGCATTTTGATTTTCCTTACAAATCTTACTCTTATTATTTCTCTCTTTACTTTATTTACATAGCATTACCATTGATTGTCTTGATGAACCAATGACTGTGACATGCAACGAGACAACACAACAAACGAAAATAGATTCAGAAGAAGATGATATACTGGAAGAGATTGTTAAAGAAGTTGAGAATTTTGAGAACAGACCTAAGACCAAACAGGACAAGACTGAGATTGTTAACTTGGGAGATGCAGAAAACATCAAAGAAACACGACTCAATGTTCATTTGTCACCGTCAAAAAAGGAAGAGCACACAGAATTCCTAAGGGAGTATGAGGACATATTCGCCTGGTCGTACAATGATATGACTGATCTGAGTACATCTATCATGGCTCACAAATTGCCAACTGATCCAACATGTCCGGCAGTAAAACAGATGCTTAGAAAGTTTAAGCCAGACACGAGTATGAAAATCAAGGAAGAAGTCACTAAGCAGATCAAAGCTAAAGTTCTCAGGGTAGTGGAATACCCAACATGGTTAGCTAACATTGTGCAATTGCCGAAGAAGGACGGGAAGGTTAGAGTCTGTGTCGACTACTGGGATCTAAACTGGGCCAGTCCAAAAGACTACTTCCCCTTGCCAAACTTACACATCTTGATTGATAATTGTGCCAAGCACGAGTTGCAGTCATTCGTGGATTTCTTTGCTGGGTATCATCAGATTTTGATGGATGCAGAAGATGCTAAAAAAATGGCTAAAAGTACACAGTAGGGAATGTACTATTACAAGATGATGTCGTTCGGGTTAAAACATGTAGGGGCCACCTACATGAGGGCCATGACTACCATTTTCCATGATATGATACACAAGGAGATTGAAGTATATGTGGATGATGTCACCATCAAGTCCAAGAAAGTTGTTGATCACATGGAAGATTAGAGGAAAATTTTTCAACAGGCTAAGAACGTATAACCTTAAATAGAATCCCGCAAAGTGTGCATTCGGGGTTCCAGCTGGAAAATTGCTTGGGTTTATTGTGAGTCATCGGGGAATAGAACTGGATCCATCAAAGATCAAAGCCATTCAATAATTGCCACCGCCAAAGAACAACAAGGATGTAATGAGTTTCTCGGGGAGACTTAACTACATCTGTTGGTTCCTATCCCAATCTACGGTTATTTGTGAACCGATCTTAAAAATGTTGAAGAAGGATGCTGCCACCAAATGGACCGATGAATGCCAGAAAGCTTTCGACAGAATCAAGGAATACTTATCAACACCACCAGTCTTGGTCCCGCCCGAGCCAGGTAGTCCTTTGCTACTCTATATCGCAGTATTAGATGGTGCCTTCGATCGCGTCCTAGGGCAACATGATAAAATAGGAAAGAAAGAATAGGCCATCTATTATCTCTGCAATAAGTTCACTCCGTACGAGGCCTGGTATTCTATGTTAGAACTCACCTGTTGTGCTCTAACTTGGGTGGCCAGAAGCCGAGGTATTACTTTTGTGCCTATACTACATATCTCATATCCGGGATGGATCATTTGAAGAACATCTTTCAGAAGCCCATGCCCATTGGCAAGTTAGTCAAGTGGCAAATCTTTTTTATTGATTTCAAGACTTAAAAAGTAATCAAGAGACAGGCATTGGCAGATCACCTTGCCAAGAATCCCGTGGACGGAGAATATGAACCCCTAAAGACGTATTTTCCTAACGAGGAGGTATCATTCATAGGAGAAGACGTTGTAGATTCCTATGATGGTTGGAGAATGTTTTTTGACGAAGCAGCAAATTTTGAAGGAATTGGCATAGAAGTAGTCCTAATATCAGAAAATAGCTAGCATTATCCGGTATCTGCCAAACTCAGGTTCCTGTGCACCAACAACATGGCCGAGTACGAAGCCTGCATCTTAGGGCTCAAGATGGCCATTAACATAAACATTCAAAAATTCCTAGTGATTGGGGATTCAGACTTGCTTATACATCAGGTCCAAGGAGAATGGGCACCCAAGAATTCCAAGGTACTCCCTTATCTGCATCATGTACATGAGTTGAGAAAGAGGTTCACAAAGACAGAGTTCCAGCATGTTCCAAGAATCCACAATGAGTTCGTCGATGCATTAGCCACCCTTTCATCTATGATACAACATCCAGATACGAACTTCATCGATCCTATTCCAGTGAAGATCCATGATCAGCTAGCTTATTGTGCTCATATCGATGGAAAGCCTTGGTATCATGACATCAAGGAATATTTAGCAAAAGGAGGATACCCAGAGCTTGCAAATGTTACTCAAAATCACACACGTCGAAGGTTGTCTAGAAATTTCTTTCACATTGGAGGAATCCTATATAGGAGGACTCCGGATCTGGGATTAATAAGGTGTGTCGTCGCAAGGGAAGCATCCAAACTGCTAGAGGAAATACATGTCGAGACCTGTGGTCCACATATGAACGGTTTTTTCTTATCAAAGAAGATCCTACGTGCTAGTTACTTTTGGATGACAGTGGAAACAAATTGCATCCAGTATGTCCGAAAATGCCACCATTTTCAGATATATTAAGACATGATACAGGTACCTCCAAATGAGCTTAATGTAACAAGATTACCATGACTGTTCGCCACGTACGGAATATATGGACCAATCGAACCTGTCGCTTCAAACGGGCACACATTCATACTAGTGGCAATTAATTATTTCACCAAATGGGTCAAAGAATCATCTTACAAAGTAGTGACTAAGAAAGTCATGGCAGACTTTGTCTGCGACTGTATCGTTTATTGATTCGAGATCCCAGAGTCAATCATTATTGATAATGGTTCCAACCTCAACAGTGACTTAATGAAAGCTATATGTGAGACCTTCAAGATCAGACCCAAGAATTTCACAGCCTACCGGCCTCAGTTGAATGGAGCCGTAGAAGCCGCCAATAAGAATATCAAGAAGATACTAAGGAAGATGATAGAGAAGCATAAGCAATGGCACGAAAAAATATCGTTTGCTCTATTGCGGTATCGTACCACAGTCCGAACATCAACTGGGGAAACCCCCTTCCTATTGGTATATGGTACGGAAGCCGTCATTCCCGCTTAAGTAGAGATTCATTCCTTAAGGATCATACAAGAATCCGAGCTCGACGATGCAGACTAGGTAAAAAGTTGTTACGTGCAGCTGGCTCTTATAGATGGAAAGAGAATGAATGAAGTTTGCCACTGTCAGCTTTGTCAGAACAAAATGTCCAAAGCCTTCAACAACAGAGTCAAACCAAGACGGTTCAAACCGGGGCAGCTGGTGTTAAAGAAATTTTTTGCGCATCAAGACAAAGCAAAAGGGAAATTCTCTCCCAATTGCCAGGGTCCATACATGGTTCACCGGTTCTAAAAGGAGGAGCCCTTATATTTGCATAAATGGATGGAGAAGTTATGTGAAAGCCAATCAATTCAAATTCACTCAAGCGCTACTATGTATAATCTTTATGCTTCCTTTATATGATTTAATTTAAACTACGTCTAACTTGATTCCCGTTTAGGAGGAGATACGTAGGTAGCCTTATGGGTTCGGTCACAATTGAATAAAAATTTCATTTCCCCCTATGAATGGAAACTAGGGCAGAAATTTGAGTAGGACCCTCAAAATTCCAAAGCAACTTCAGTCGATCACCGCAAGCAATTGTCAGAAGTATCAACCGATTAAACTGGGGCAGAATTTTGAGGAGGACCCTCAAAATTCTAAAGCAAGAGAGGGTGCAATGTCCTGAACCACGTCGCAGTCATTGGTTCATCTAAAAACTATTTCTTAAATATATACTAATGTCATACAAATTCATGTATGTTTATTATCAAAATCGATTTGTTCAGCAACGCTACCCCAATGATACATATCGTTTCATCAGACCAAAATCGAACAAGACAAGCGAAGTCAGCAGGGACACGAACTAGCCTTTCCTCTTTACAAAACTCACAATTTTTTTTGATCCAGGCACCCAAGTCGCATAATCATATATCATACACTCATACTATTCAGGAATACAACTCACAGAACTGTCACTTCTATTCACAGTTGCTATCCGCATACAGTACCCCAGGAGCCACGATATCACAATCAGCTATCAGTCATCAACTATCATCTAAGAAATTTTATTACTATTCACCCTTTATTTCCTTCTTTGCATAAGACTACCATTCTACTTTTTGAGACTATGCTCTGTCTCCATCTGCATTCTTGCATTGCATAAGGATAGCATTCTGCCTTTCGAGACTAAGCTATGTCTCCATCTGTATTCTTGCATTGCATAAGACTACCACTCTGCCTTTCGAGACTAAGCTCTGTCTCCATCCGCATTCCTGCATTGCACTACCATTTTGCCTTTTAAGACTAAGCTCTGTCTCCATTCCTGCATTGCATAAGGCTACCATTCTACCTTCCGAGGTTAAGCTCTACCTCCAACTGCATTCTCTTTGCAGTCCATAAGGCTACCATTCTACCTTCCGAGGTTAAGCTCTACCTCCATCTGCATGCCTAAAATATTGCCACCTTTATTTACACTTGCATTGGCTGAAAGATCGCCACATTTATTTACGTGTTGCATGGCTGAAAGATCGCCACCTTTATTTACATCTTACATCAGCTGAAAGATTGCAACCTTTATTTATATCCTGCATCAGCTGAAAGATTGCCACCTTTATTTATGTCTCGCACTAGCTGAAATATCGCCACTTTATTTACGCTTTAATGGGCTGAAAGATCGCCACCCATTGCACTGCATGGGCTTAAAGATCGCCAAATTTTCCAAAGGCATCATTGTTCAGAGGCACCACTCACATAGCCCGAGAACATCATGCCATGGCCAGATGACCCTTCTTAATCTCTTGCAATCATTTTTCAAAGGCATCATAGTTTGGAGACATCATTCTCATAGCCCGAGAGCATCATGTCATAGCTTGTGAATCCTTTATTATATGATTCATGGCCGAGGACATCACGTTCTAAGGACTTTATCCTAATCATCCAAAGACAACATTCATGGTCCGACGGAAATTTGCGTAACGTTTAAATTTTTGCGCAATATACAGTAAGGCCCCGTGAAATCCCTACTCAAAAACCCGAATCTCGTGGGGCCAAGTTAGGAGCATATGCTAACAATGCGAGGACCTTTTTGGATTGAATAATGCATTAAAGTGCTAAGAGCAAATTTCCAGAAAAATGTAAAAAATGCGGTCCAGAATGCGGCCGCAAATCAGGTATGCAGACCGCATATCTACCGCAGAGTAAGTTAGAATGTTAGTTAAAATTGAAGTTAACTATGCGGTCGAAAATGCGATCGCATAATCGAAATACGGACCGCATAGTCGTCGCATATTCTCTTTTGAATTTTGTGAGTGTCAGTTCTGCAGTGCACTTTGCGACCGCAGAACGTGAATGCGGACCGCATTCTTACTGCAGACTTAGTCAGAATGTTTAGTTTCTACGGAGCATTTTGCGGTCCATTATGCGGACCACATGTTTACTCTGCGACCGCAAATACAATTTTCTAATTTTTAGCCCGACCTCCCTATCGATATATCCGGTGTTATAGCTCATTTTAAGCATCTTTCTGGACATTTTTAGAGGGAGAGAGAGGGTTTCTAGAGAGAGAAATGTCTCCCCATCAAATTACTCCATAAGGTATGACAAAATCCTTGAAGAAAATCAAGTGAAGACCCCTAGAACATCACCTCAAGAGGTAAGACTTCATCACCCCCAACACTTATTTGTTTTATTCTCAGATATAAGGGGTCACTAGTGAGGTTATTCATCGGTATATCAATGGATTCCTTGCATTCATATCAAACCTTAGAGTAGTGGGAGGTGGTGAATTAAAGAGGGGTACAAAATGATATAAATTGCACCTCTAGGGCTTGTCAATGTGCTTGAAGCAAGCTAGAGTCTAAATCTCATGTCTAATTCTTGATTTAATTTGCAATTCTTACTCAATAGATCGAAGTGCTAAGAGTTTTGGAAATTGTAAAAGAGTAAGGAAAAGCTTTATTGAGGTATGTATGGCTAAAACCCCCTTTTTATTAGAAATTGAGCTTCGTCGTCTTTTATGAAAGTATGGTAAGAGTTGAATTGATTGTTATTACGCATTAATTTATTTGCATATTTCTATACATATTCGTGAAGGATGTGCCTCAATGTGAATAATGTGCCAATGTTGAAAATTAGATAATGATGAAACGTACAGTTATGTGTTGAAATACTTGGGCTATAAGCGAATATTGAAAAAAAGAATTACTCATGCTAGGTAAGTGCTCACTTACCTGTGATTGCAACTTGAATTATCCTTGATATATGTGTCTATGATCACAACTTGTAAAATGAATATTGAAAAAAGGAAATGATGTGATGATGGTAGCCATGAGT
>MU778168.1:24055-45658 GCA_026770625.1 Nicotiana glauca
TATGTGTGGGATAAAGATTTGAAGTGTTGACTAATGAGAATGGAGTAATGCCTCTAATGAGGTGACCTAGCCGATCGAGTCGTGATCGGACACCATGCTGCACACATGGTGGTAATGTGCTGATATTGAATTCCTGATAAGGGAAATAAAATATTGATTGAGAGTATTGCCTCCAATGAGGTGACCCAGCCGGTCGGGTCATGAACGGACTCCACTCGAGATTGCGGTGGTACTGAGAATAGTGGTGAACACGTGACAGAAATGCCCAAATTTATGTTGTGGAAATTTTATGAAAGATTATACGAATTGTTTCTTTGATTAGCCCGTATTAATTTCTTGTATCTATTTGATAGTTCTTTCTAGTATAATGGTGTTTAGTTATACATACTAGTACAATTCAAATATATTGACGTCCCTTTTTCTGGAGTTGCTACATTCGTGTTAAGATTGTAGGTGGCTCCATAGTGGACGATGCCGATCGTGTGTAGCGGAGAATTTTTCTACTCGAAGTCTCGGTGAGACCCTTTTTCTTCCATGGGGCTATATGGTGTATCCTTTGTTATTACAGCTTTCCAGTTTTGAGGTACAGCCGGGGCCTTATTGCCGACAAAGTTATGCTTATACGTTGTATCCTTAGAGGCTCCAAAGACACTAGTGTTGGTTATGTACGGGTGTTCGGGGAGTCCACTGTATGTATATGTTGTAATCCTAAACATGTGATCTCCGTAAACTGTAACTCTAATTGAATCCTTGAAGCTAGCTTATGTACGGTAAATCTTTGTGATATGAAATGAACCAGTGATGTGGTATACATAGTGTATTCTCATCTAAATTAATCAAAGGCATGGGTTCTTTATTCATTTTGATTTGGGGTAGAAAGTTTTCAATAAGGCTTGCTCAGTCGGGTTCACTTGATTGAGCGCCGGTCACGCCTCCAGAGGTTGGGGCGTGATAAACTTAGTATCAGAGCCTAAGGTTTTAAAAGTGTCCTAAGATTTCTTGGAGTCATGTCTAGTAGAGTCCTTCTTATCGGTGTGTTTTCGACCACATCTCTAAGTTGGAGACTACTTGGGCATTTAGGAATAACATCCTTCTTTGATATTCTGGATCGTGCGGTGGAACTGTTTACTTCCTAATCAGTGTATTGTTCAATCCTTCAGTAAATGGCACCTAAGAAGAAGGCGAGAATTGGCCAAGAAGCCCATGCCACCCCAGGAGTGGTTAATGATTCACTGATTGATGTTGCAGGTAAGGGTAGCCGCCCTGCTATTACCCTACCGGATCCTTCTATTGAAGAACAAACTACCTCAGTCCCTACAACTATGGAGGGTACCACTATACCTCCCGTTGATGCTCCTGTCCTGCCTCCAGTCCCAGTTTCCAGTTCTAGCATTTCTGATGGGGATCTTAGGGGAGCTATTCAAATGTTGATTCAGTTGGTGGCCTTTCAGGCCCAAAGGTCAAATATTGCACCCAGTTTATTCAGCCAGCCAGGGGATTGTACTAGTTACAGGGTAAACAGATTCCTTCAGTTAGACCCTCCGGTATTCACAGGTGACAATCCAGAAGAAGACCCTCAGGACTTTATTGATGAGATGCACAAGACCCTCAGGGTGATACGTGCGACTGAGACAGAGGGAGTAGAGTTGGCTGCCTACCATCTGAAAGGGGTGGCCCATTCATGCTTTGAGTTATGAGAGCACTCTCGAGAGGAGGGGCGCCCTCCGACGAGGTGGAGTGAGTTTGCCGATGCTTTTATTGATCAGTTCTTACCCGTTGAGACAAGGGCAGCCCGGGCAGCAGAATTTGAAAATCTGAGGCAAGGTAACAGAAGTGTATGTGAGTACCACATGGAGTTTTCCCCCTTGTCCAAGTATGCTATTCATATGTTGCCCACCATGGAGGCTAGAGTGTGTCGGTTTGTTCAGGGTCTTAATCATTTGACTATTAATCAGGCTTCTACTGCAGCATTGAATTCTAACATGAACTACGAG
The DNA here is from genome assembly GCA_026770625.1 of Nicotiana glauca. Taxonomy (NCBI): domain Eukaryota; kingdom Viridiplantae; phylum Streptophyta; class Magnoliopsida; order Solanales; family Solanaceae; genus Nicotiana; species Nicotiana glauca. The sequence goes on from MU778168.1 coordinate 26,050, forward strand.
AGGATGGTAGCATTTACTCAGGCCACATAGGACTGTAAGTTGAAGAGCAAAATGGAAAGAGAGAGTAACAGCAAGGCCCGGTCTACGGGCAACATGGGAGAGTCGCTAGGTGGGGGAAAATTAGCTTTTAGGGGAGGATCATCATGTCCTTCCCAGTCTGTTACACAATCTTCAGCCGGTGTACCGCTATCAGGGACCAGCCAGTAGCAGTGGAGTTGTTTCAGGCCTGGTCAGGGCAACAGGGGATTCCACCAGCGAGGTCGGTCAGGGGAGAGGTTTCAACAGCAGTAGAGATCCACGTGTCCCAAGTGCGGGAAGATGCACTTGGGAGTCTGCTACACGGAGTTGCCTATATGTTATGGATGTGGGATGAGGGGCCATATTCAGAGACACTGCCATGCGTCTCGCCAGGGACCAGGTAGGGGCACAGCTTAGCCCTCCAGTCCAGCAGCTACCATATCTTCAGCCCCCTCTCTAGCTCGAGGTGCCCCAGCACCCCCAGAGCGTGGTGCAGCTAGGGGTGGTACACAGAGTTCGGGAGGTCCCAGCTGATTCTATGCTATGAGTGGTCGCCAGACCGCAAAGGCTTCTCCAGATGTTGTTATAGGTATTCTGACTGTTCATTCTCATGATGTGTATGCACTTATTGACCCCGGTTCCACTTTATCCTATGTTAGCCCGTTTGTTGCTATGAGATTTGGGATAGAACCTAAGTAGCTTCATGAGCCATTTTTAGTATCTACCCCAATTGGTGAGTCAATTTTGGTTGCTCGAGTTTATAAAGGTTGTGTTGTTACGGTGCATGGTAGGGATACCATGGCCGATCTTATCGAGTTGGGAATGGTGGATTTTGACATAATAATAGGAATGGATTGGCTTTACTCGTGCTTTGCCAAACTTGATTCTAGGACTAGAACTACTAGGCTTGAATTTCCTAATGGATCTATCAGTGAATGGAGGGGAGATAATGTAGTGCCTAGAGTTCGGTTTATTTCCTACCTTAAGGCCACGAAAATGATCCAGAAGGGGTGTATCTATCATCTAGTTTGAGTTGCAGACAACAATGCCGAGGCACCTAGCCTTGATTCTGTACCATTTGTGAATGAATTTCCAAATGTCTTTCCAGATGAGCTCCTTGGGATTCCACCAGACAGGGAAATTGATTTTGAGATCAACGTAATGCCAGGCACAAAGCCTATATCGATTCCATCTTATAGGATGGCACCGATAGAATTGAAAGACCTAAAGGAGCAATTAAAGGATTCGTTAGAGAAGGGTTTCATCCGGACTAGTGTGTCACCATGGGGCGCACCGGTCTTGTTCGTAATAAAGAAATATGGATCGTTGTGGATGTGTATTGACTACCAGCAACTTAACAAAGTCACAATCAAAAACAAATATCTTTTGCCAAGAATAGATGACTTGTTTGATCAATTGCAAGGTGCTGCATGTTTCTCAAAGATTGACTTGCGGTCCGGGTATCACCAATTGAAGATACGGGAGCGGGATATTCCAAAAACAGCTTTCAGAACCCGGTATGCGCACTTTGAATTTATGGTAATGTATTTTGGGCTAACAAATGCCCCGGCAGCTTTCATGGACCTTATGAATCGAGTCTTCAAGCCCTTCCTAGACTCCTTTGTGATAGTGTTCATTAACAACATTCTAGTATATTCCCAAAGTCGGGAGGACCATGCTGGCCATCTCAGGGCAGTATTGCAGACTCTTCAGCAATATCAATTATATGCGAAATTTTCAAAATGTGAATTCTGGATTGAATCTGTCGCGTTCTTGGGTCATGTTGTTTCCAGGGAAGGAGTTATGGTTGACCCTCGGAAGGTTGGCGACAGTAAAGAATTGGCCTAGACCTCCCAATCCAATCGAGATCCGCAACTTCTTGGGATTAGCTGGGTACTACAGGAGGTTTTTGGAGGGGTTTTCTACACTCGCCTCTCCTTTGACTAAATTGACTCAGAAAGCAGTTAAATTCTAATGGTTTGATGCTTGTGAAAAGAGTTTCCAAGAATTGAATTCAAAGTTGATAATAGCACCGGTATTAGCTCTACCAGACGGTACCGAGGGATTTGTGGTGAATTCTGATTCTTTGAGAGTCGGGCTGGGGTGTGTGTTGATGCAGCGGGGCAAGGTTATAGGCTACCCCTCTAGGCAACTCAAAAATCATGAGAAGAACTATCCAACCCATGAGTTAGAGCTAGCAACTGTGGTGTTTGCACTAAAGATTTGGCGACATTATTTGTATGGGGTCCATGTGGACGTATTTACCGATCATAAGAGCCTTCAATATATCTTCAAGCAGAAGGAGTTGAACCTGAGACAAAGAAGGTGGCTAGAGTTACTCAAAGACTACGATATTGATATTCTCTCCCACCCGGAAAGGCTAATGTTGTGGCAGATGCGCTTAGTCGAAAATCTATGGGGAGTTTGACTCATTTGGGGGCCTATCGGAGACCCTTGGCTAGGGACGTTCACCGGCTAGCTAATTTGGGAGTTCGTTTGGCGGACTCTGATGAAGGAGGGGTAATTATACAGAATAGGGCGGAATCGTCTCTTGTGGTAAAGGTAAAAGAAAAGCAATTCAATGATCCATTGTTAGCACAACTAAAAGAAGGGATTCACAATCATAAGACCACCGCCTTCTCCTTGGGCATGAATGATGGTACCATACGATACCAAGACCGCTTGTGTGTTCCTGATATCGACAGTCTTTGGGAAAGGATCATGGTAGAAGCTCACACATCTAGGTATTCCGTGCACCCAGGTTCTACAAAAATGTTTCATGATCTCAAGGAAATTTATTGGTGGAATAAGATGAAGAGGGATGTGGTTGAATTTGTGGCAAAATGTCCGAATTGTCAGTAGGTAAAGGCCTAACATCAAAGGCCCGGTGGATTGACACAATGCATAGACATTCCGATATGGAAGTGGGAGATGATTAACATGTATTTTATAGGAGGGTTGTCGTGCACTCCGCCCAAGTTTGACTCACTTTGAGTGATCGTGGATCGACTCACGAAATCAGCACACTTCTTGCCAGTTAAAGCTACAGGCACAATAGAACAATATGCTCAGATGTATATAAAAGAAATAGTCAGGTTGCATGGCACTCCAGTCTCAACCATTTCAGATCGAGGTGCTCAATTCACAGCTAACTTTTGGAAGAAGTTTCAGCAGGGCTTGGGTACGCAAGTGAACCTTAGCATAGCTTTTCATCCACAAACCAATGGGCAAGCAGTGCATACTATTTAGACGCTTGAGGACATGTTGCATGCTTGTACCATTGATTTCAAGGGGAGTTGGTATGATTATTTGCCACTCCTGGAATTCGCTTACAACAACAGCTTCCACTCTAGTATTCAAATGGCACCGTTCGAATCATTGTATGGTAGGGATATAGGTCTCCTATCGGGTGGTTCGAGGTTGGAGAAGCAGAATTGATAGGGCCAGACCTCGTGCACCAGGCCATAAAGAAAGTCAAGCTTATCAAACAAAGGTTGAAAACTGCTCAAAGTCGCCAAAAATCCTACTCGGATGTGCGTTGAAGAGATTCGGAGTTCAAGAAGATGATTGGTTATTCTTGAAAGTTTCCCCTATGAAGGGTATCATGCGGTTTGGAAAGAAGGGAAATTTGAGTCCAAGGTATGTCGGACCATACAAAATCATTCAGAAAATTGGTCAGGTGGCATACAAGCTCGAGTTGCCGCTCGAGATGTCATTGATCCACCCGGTCTTCCATGTGTCCATGTTAAGGAAGGTAGTAGGGGATCCGTCCACCATTGTGCCAGTCGAGACTATTGAGGTAAACGAAGAGCTATCATACGAAGAGGTCCCAGTTGCCATTCTTGATTAGCAAGTTCGAAAACTGAGAAATAAGGAAATTGCATCCGTGAAAGTATTATAGAGGAGCCAGCATGTTGGGGAAGCTATTGGGAAGCCGAGGATGAAATGAAAAAGAAGTATCCACACTTGTTTGAATAATCATGTAATAATTTTTATGCATTTAGCTCCTTCAAAACCGTATTTGTTGGCTGGACTTATGTAAAACCGTCCTCTTTTTGGTAATATGGTTGCCTATTAGCCATTGCTGATATTGTGCCAGTTATACTATGCTTATGAATATGTTTATGCTGTTATGGTGTATTTCTGGGGCTCTCTGACAGGTGGGTGAGGCCTAGAAACAAAGGAAACTTTGGCAAAATTTTCGGGAATCTAGGGAGTTAGCTAAATTTGGGGAATGTCAACTTGTTTCGGGTTGTGAAGAGGAGAAGACTGCACTAATGCTGTTAATAAATGAACCTTGATCCTCATTTGAGGATGAATGATCTTAACTGGGAAGGATGTAAGCCCCATGAAATCCCTACTCAAAAAGCCGGATCCCGTAGAGCCAAGTTAGGAGCATGTGTTAACAATGCGCGGACCTTTTTGGATTGAATAATGCATTAAAAAGTCAAGAATTAATTTCCTAAAAAATGCAAGAAATGCTATCCAGAATGCGGCCGCAACATAAGTTATGCGGACCACATATCTGCCATTGAGTGAGTCAGAATGTTGGTTAAAATTGAAGTCAGCTATGCGGCCGAAAATGCGGTCGCATAATCAAAATGCGGACCGCATAGTCGTCGCATATTCTCCTTTGAATTTTGTGAGTGTCAGTTCTACGGTGCACTTTGTCACCGCAAAATGTGAATGCGGACCGCATTCTTATCGCAGACTGAGTCGAAATGTTTAGTTTCTGGTGAGCATTTTGCGGTCCATTATGCGGACTGCATGTTTACTCTGCGACCGCAAATGCAATCGTATATTTGACTCCATGAGGACATTTCTAGCGGGAGAGAGAGAGGGCTTCTAGAGAGAGAAATGTCTCCCCATCAAATTACTCCATAAGGTATGACAAAATCCTTGAAGAAAATCAAGAGAAGACCCCTAGACCATCACCTCAAGAGGTAAGACTTCATCACCCCAACTCTTATTTATTTTATTCTCATATATAAGGGGTCACTAGTGAGGTTATTCATGTGTATATCAATGGATTCTTTGCATGCATATCAAACCTTAGAGTAGTGGGAGGTGGTGAATTAAACGGGTAAAAAATGATGTAAATTGCACTTCTAGGCCTTGTCAATGTGCTTGAACCAAGCTAGAGTCTCAATCTCATCTCTAATTCTCGATTTAATTTGTAATTCTTACTCAATAGATCGAAGTGGTAAGAGTTCCGGATATTGTAAACGAGTAAGGAAAAGCTTTATTGAGGTATGTATGGCTAAAAACCACTTTTTAATAGAAATTGAGCTCCGTTGTCATTTACGAAAGTATGGTAAGAATTTAATTGTCTAGTGTATTGATTTTTATTACGCATTAATTGATTTGCATATTTCTATACATATTCGTGAAGGATGTGCCTCAATGTGAATAATGTGCCAATCTTGACAATTAGATAATGATGAAAAGTACAGTTATGTGTTGAAGTACTTGGGCTATAAGCCAACATTGAAACAAAGAATTATTCATGCTAGTATGTGCTCACTTACCTGTGATTGCAACTTGAATTATCCTTGATATCACAACTTGTAAAATGAATATCGAAAAAGGGAAACGATGTGATGATGGTGGCCATAAGTTCCCCAGGAATTGTTATGATATGTGTGGGATAAAAATTTAAAGTGTTGACTAATAAGAATGGAGTAATGCCTCTAATGAGGTAACCTAGCCGATCGGGTCGTGATCAGACACCATGCCGCACACATGGTGGTAATGTGCTGATATTGAATTCCTGATAAGGGAAATGAAATACTGATTGAGAGTAATGCCTCCAATGAGATGACCTAGCCGGTTGGGTCGTGATCTGACTCCGCTCGAGATGGCGGTGGTATTGAGAACAGTGGTGAACATGTGACAGAAATGACCAAATCTATGTTGTAGAAATTGTATGAAAGATTATTCAAATTGTTTCTTTGATTTGCCCGTATTAATTGCTTGTATCTATTTGACAGTTCTTTCTAGTGAAATGGTGTTTAGTTATACATACTAGTACAATTCAAATGTACTGACGTCCCTTTTGCCGGGGGCGCTACATTCGTGTTATGATTGTAGGTGGCTCCATAGCGGACAATGCCGATCGTGTGTAGCGGAGCGTTTTTCTACTCGAAGTCTCGCTGAGCCACTTTTTCTTCCACGGGGCTATATGGTGTATCTTTTGTTGTTACAGTTTTCCACTTTTGAGTTATAGTTGGGGCCTTGATGGCGGCATAGTTATGTTTATCTGTTGAATCCTTAGAGGCTCCAAAGACAATTGTGTGGGTTATGTACGGGTGTTCGGGGAGTCCACTATATGTATATGTTGTAATCCTAAACTTGTGATCTCCATAAACTGTAACTCTAATAGAATCCTTGAAGCTAGCTTATGTACGGTAAATCTTTGTGATATGAAATGAACCATTGATGTGGTATACACCGTGTATTTTCGTCTAAATTAATCAAAGTCATGGGTTCAATATTCATATTGATTTGGGGTAGAAAGTGTTCGGTAAGGCTTGCTCAGTCGGGTTCACTTGATTGAGCACCGGTCGTGCCTCCCGAGGTTGGGGAGTGACATATACACTGGCATTGCTTATTTGCAGGTAAACCGGCGAACAACGGCTGTCTCAGTAGGAGTGATTCCGCTCCAGTTCCCGCAGCCCTATCAGACTTTAACCATCCATCCTAACCAAAATATTGCGTCTGTTCTTGAAAGATATCCATTAGCATATCCCACCAATGGATCCTGAACTACATATAGCCTTATTCCTGTAAGACCAGGGATATGTAGGCAACTCAGGAACCAGAGCACGGTCAACCTCTCCAAACCATTTCACTCAATCAAAATTGGCCATCGTATCTTTACCCGACAACTCTTTTATCCTTCCCGGGTAAAGAGGAGCTGCTGTTGATACCCAATTTTCCCCATATATTTTATATGCAAAATACTTTTAAAATTATATATATATATATATATATATATATATATATATTTNTAAAACCTACCCGACCTAGACCCCCTCTTATCCTAGTCGTTGATCTTTGAGATCAACGACCCTTATTCATTCGTGCCTTTTTTAATCCAAACGACTACCCTAATTAACTCACTTCTCATCTATCAGCCGCCTCTAAATAGTCCACTCTCTCAAACTCTCTCTAATGTTCTCAAAACCCTAATCGCCTCCTACCGTCTCCAAAACTGCCAGAATCCATGACTTCTCAAGCCATAGGAACCTTATTGATACTCAATTTTTTCCCTATCTATTTTTTTTTATATATGCAAAATACTTTCAAAAATGGCATATGTATGTATATATAAGCATGCCCAAAAGTTCTGGTATTTTTTCCAATTTTTTAGATTTTTTTTAAAAGTCAATTCATTGTATATTTTGACAATACAAAATCCAAATTATCTCCAAAATTATCATTTTTGGCTAATAACGTATTTCATTCTCATATTAACAACAAAATATAATTAATATAATTTTTACACATTTTTTACAAATTTATTCGGAATTTCTAAAGCTTAATTGCATGAAATTGCAATTATAGCCTATTTTATAATTAACCGCATTTTATAATTATAAAATTATTCCTAATAATTTTAGATTATTTTTTATATATTATTAATCAGTTCAGTATTTCTAATTTACTTTTAAATTATTTTTAGATATTTTTATTAAATTAAACAGGGAAAAATGGCTATTTAAGTGCAAGCCCCAATTCTATTTCAATTTTAGCAAAAATAACACACAAATTTAACCCCATTTCAGCCCCAAGCCGAGCCCAAATTACCCCAGCCCAATTACCTAGCCTACCCGACCCAGTACCCATTAAATCGAACGGGTTGTGTCCCTTTTAATCTGAGCCGTTGATCATTTTGATCAACGGCCCTGATTCTCCCTTTCCATTTTTAATTACAAACGATCCCAACCCTATCCCCCATTCTCTCAAACCTGCCGCCTTTGGTTTCTCTTGTCTCTCTCGAAATTTCTCAACCCCTAAAACCCTAGAAGCCGCCTACCCCCTCTCCGGCCCAAAATCCATCGGAATACATGGCTAATCTAGCCATGGCTGATCTCTACTCACCATCTTCTACTCCTATACGCCTGCTCCCTGAAGGTTCGAGGCTAGACTTCAAGGTTCTTTGCCCAGACCTTCGTCGATTCGAGGTTCTCAGCTCTCTTTGGTCTTGCTCCAGCGTTTCTTAGCCTCCTAAGCCTGGTTCCGGCCTTATCAAGTCTAGATTTGATCTTATTCCTTCCAAGCCTTTCTCGTTTCTAGGGTTCTCAGAAACCCTAGCCTATTCGAGGTTATTTTTCACTTATTTGTTTGAATCAGTGCTCGATCTGTGCTATATGTGATGTTTTAAAACATTTTCCCCCAATCTTCTATTTTTTTTAAAAAAAAAAATCGATTTCAAACTAGTGTTTCTGATTCTGTTGTTTAAATATTTTTGATTTGATTCATTTTGTTTATCATCTCTAAGTTTGACTGGCGCTGAAAACCTAATTTTTGGAGATTTGTGTTGAGTTTCTGAGTCTATCTGTCTGATTTACCCTGTGTGTACCTATTTAGTGTTCAAAACCCTAATTTTTTGGGGTTTATTTGAGACTCTAAGGCTGTTTATTTGTTTCTCGCCTCCAAACTCTGTTGATTTCGAAAACCCTAGTTCATTGGGGTCTATTCGAGTTCTTAGGTTTATTTGTACGACTTGTCTGTTTGAAACTACTGAACTTGATTCCTGCATCTCTTTTCTCTATGTGTTATTAGTTCTTGCCATCAGTCAAACTCGACTATGTTTCTTGCTCAACTCTCTGCATGATTTGATTCTTTCTCTATCTATTACACTAAAACCTAACTAGCATGTTTGAATGTCTACTCTATGCTGTTACTGTACGATGGTTCTTTTGCCATATCTTGGCCTCACATGTCTGATATAGTGAGTCCTTCCTGTGATTTATTTTTAAGCTCGAAATTGATTTCAAACTTTTACTTCCATGAATTTCTGATTTACTAGCCTGTCAAGGGTTAATTGATTTTCTTTCTTTGATTTGCGTCACCGAACCTTTCCAAGAATAACTACAAATCTCGTACCTAGACTTGTTTGTCTATTGTATGATTTTAATACTTCTTTTATGGTAACACCCAGTCTGTCTCCAAACTGATTTCCTTTCCTTAAATTAGATCTGTTGACACCCGTTAGACAGTGATTCCTTAATTAAAGGGCAGTCACTTGGGTTAATTGATTCTTACTTGTGGTTACTTCCTTATTTGTGTTAAAATTGTGCTGNTTAGATCTGTTGACACCCGTTAGACAGTGATTCCTTAATTAAAGGGCAGTCACTTGGGTTAATTGATTCTTACTTGTGGTTACTTCCTTATTTGTGTTAAAATTATGCTGCTTACCTTACTGTTTGCTTGTTTTTCAAAGCTATAAATACCTATACTCTTTTCTTTCAAAAACACAAAAACATTCTAAAAAAACACGGAAAAACCTCACAAACACTTCAGACTTCAATTGAACACTATATTATTGCAATACTACTTTCTATACTTCTAATACTGAGAAGTCTGCTCCTCTGTCTTCTACTGTCTGAAATACCTTTGAGTTACTCTTGAACTCTAAAATATTTGCTAATGTTTCTGTGCCTGCTCCTGTTGACTTCTGGCTGTTACACGCTTCTACTATTCTGCTGTTCTAAAGCTTGCAACTGGTATGCCCTTCTAATTAAATAATAACCTCCAAACTATGTGTTTACTTCTCCTTCTCTGTTTTGCATTCTTCACTATGTGTTCATCTTAGTCTGTCATGCTCTCTTTCATCATGTTTCTACATCTTTGGGTCTATTTGTGCTTTCTTGCTTTCCTCATGTTTTCTGTACATGCTTTCTTATGTGATTCCCTGTCATTTTGACCCCCTTCTTATGTGTGAGTGCAATTCTGAGTCATGTTGGCATTCTTTATAGCCACTCATGACTTAGAATCAGGTTCTCTTGAACCTCTACTCAAATCAATTCCTATTCCCTTTACCCCTTATGTGTTGAGCTAAACTTGGGCCTGGTAGTTTTATAATCACCACTCAGGCCCTAAGTTTGAGTCCCCAGAGTCTGCTCTTATTTCTTTGACCTAAGCAGGGGATCAGGGGTGTGCCAGCCTATGCCATGGCTGGCCATGACCACCCTCTGCTATGGTTCCTCTCTTACATTGCACTCATTCCTAGTTTCCTAAGTTCTACCCCCTTTTGGTAAGTCATGCTTTGGGACCCTAGAGTTCCCTCTGAACTTGGATGCCTCAGGGCTGGTAATTCCACACCTGTACCATTATGTTACAATACTTATTATTCAGAGTGTAAGCATTGCCTGGGATCCTGGAGGCTCCTTGGAACTTTGAAACACTATGACTAAGAGAGGGCCTTGGAATCTGGAATCTGGATTTGCTGAAACATATGCTATTGGATATTGAGACTGAATTAGGCTGCTTGGATCCAGCTGTAGGCTGTGATGTATTTTTTTAATTGTTTTCTTTCTTTCTTCTGATTCTATAATAACCTTGTAAAAAGAAACTCGAAAAATATTAGTAAAGGGTATGGGAGGGGTTTACTTTATTGCTAAAGGGTATATACCATCCCCATATGACCAATGTTGTTATTCAATCATTTAGAATCATGCCTATAGTATCAACGCTTTAATTCACCTAGAGATCATGTCTATAGGCTTTTTTCATTCTTTTCTATCATTTAGAAAATCTGCATATAAGGTTTAATGCTTTATCATCTTGCAAATCATTAGATATCATGTCTATAAGATCTAATAACTAAACAACGAATTGCATATAGAAATCATGCCTATAGGAAATGCTTAAACGCTAGGCAAATTGTAGGTTAATATTCATTTCGCAACCAGTTTAATCACAATAATGTTTCTTTAATCAGGACATAGAGAATCTACCTATAGGGTTTAATGCTTTATCATCTTGCAAATCATTAGAAACCCTGTCTACAGGACTTAATATTCATGTAAGAAGTTGCATATAGAAACCATGTCTATAGGAGATGCATACGCGTAGGCAAAACTATAGGATAACCAAACCTGCCATCCATTTACCCACTATGTAATAAGTTCTAAAATCCAGAACGAGTCTGTCTCGCTTAATCTGTTTGAGTAACAATAACTGGGTAACTGGTTTTAATGTTTTAGTGTCGCATTTTCAATATAGAACTCTTATAAGACTGCATTTTTTTTAAAAAAAAAATTCTGCAAATCTGTCCGAAGCAATTCTTGAAAATTTTCTGCTCATCTCTTGAAGTTATCGTCCAAACAGTCCTTTAATTCACTCTTTCTTTTAAGGTGTTCTGCATTTTTAACTCTCCTGCATTTTCACTCAAACAAATCTACAGACTCCAAAGTCATTTATGAACTTCTGCGATTTTCAACTCCCTATTTAAATTCTTATGCATTAGGTTCTTGTCTGAAATCAGTGCTTTCTGAATAATTTGTTTAAAATACTTCAATCTGTGACAATTGGATCTGAGTTGCCTAATGCAGACTTTTATCTGATTCCATGTGTTAAACTAGTCCGTCAGCCGCTTAAGTTTAATTTAAAGACCAAACCAGTATGTAAAAGGCATGCTAAACTATTTACTATATGACTTACGGGTTTAATGTGAGCCTTGCATGTTTGTTTGTCAATTCCCTTATTTGCTATTTCTTTCGGTTGTCGCTACTAGCATTTTTTCCATGTAAAACCTCATATATGCCTCTACCCCTTTCTTCCCCTTTAGGATTAGAAGTGCTAATACCCCAGGACTAATAGGTTGGGACGAGTATTAGCATGCAATAAGTAAATGAGACTAATCGCGTTTAATACCTTAACGGGTTGGGAAGGGTAGAATATGGATATGATGACCGGTGCGCTAATATCTCGTGCGACCCCTCTTTGAGGAGTGATTGTTGGGTATTGTAGCGATGTGATCCATATTCTATTTAAACCTAGGACCTATTTCCCCTTTTCTTTACTCGTCTAATGTTTTTTTAATTTATGTTCCAATTAATCCCTCTCTTTTAAATCACTTATGTCCTTTCCCTTCCTTTTTTCTAAAATTTTAAATTTTGTCTGTGACTACTATATGCAAGTTTTTATATATTTCTTTCTACTCTTCTTAAAGTCACAACTAAGCATGGTCGGGAACCACACTAGTGGATCTTGAGCGGTGCCTAACACCTTTCCCACGAGATAATCTCAAGCCCTTAACCGAACACTGGTTTTTCTTTCCAAAATCTTTTTTTTAAGTGTCCTAATGAACTATAATCATTAGGTGGTGACTCTTCAAATTCTATAGCATGATTCCTCAAAAGGGAATGAGAGTTGTTTTGTCCATAATGTCATAAACCCGATTTTGCCTTTAGAAAAAGGGGGTGTCGACAGCATGGCGACTCTGCTGGGGATTTTTTAAAGGCTTTTACCATTACGTGATTTTGTGACTTTATTGCTTCCTTAGTCGCTTTTATTTCCTGCATTCAATTATTTCATCGTGATTACTAACTTGGCTCTTCATGTTTTTCCTTTCTTTTAATTTCTTTCTTTACTGCCTTATCACTATTTTGATTCCGTTGTGATGTTTCGAGCATCTATTGTAATCTTGACTTTATGAACGTGAAAATACATGCAATTTTCTTCATTTTTGTAACTGCATCTTCAACATCATGTTCCACTCGTGCCAAAACAAATCCTATAGCAACACTTATAATGAGTGGTTGCGCACTTCCAATACTATCAAACCCCTAAATGTGGCAAAGGCATATTTGCGGTAAAACCAGTCGATCAACGGTGTAGTCGACGGTTCCGCGCCTTTCCCTCTTGAGTTGTCCGCTCAAGGGTACCTTGTCTAACATTTCAAAAGTAGAAATCTTATTCCATTAAACTGTTCATGCATCATGGTCAACCCTTGCCGAGTTAGTTATGTTGTCCACATAATGACTTATTAAGATAGTCTTGTCCAAAGTTCACCGGGTCTCCTTGAAACCCAAGCGGACGCCTCCATGTTCTGTGCATTTATTTGGAGAACTTAAGTGCTTGCTCTGCTAATTATTGACTTAATTAGTCGAGTCTGGCGGGGGTAAGGGCTAACACTCTGTTTTGCAGAAAATGAGGCACGAGATCCCCAGATTTGGCATGGTGACCAATATTCATCCAAGGCTGCTGAGTTGGTGGAATGACCTTCATTCTAGTGATCAAACACTTGTCCACAAATACTTAGGGAATCTGCCTTCCCTCTTAGAGATTCAACCTAACAACAGAATCTTAGAGGCCGCAACATTGTTCTGGGAAATTGACAAGTTTGGGTTCCTATTCGGTGACCTTGAAATGACTCTGTTGCTTGAAGAGATAGGGGGTTTAGCCGGAATTCTTTACGAGACGCTAGGTTTGCTCATGCCTGAGAATCGCAAAGGAAGGAGTTTTCTTAAGATGATGGGTTTGAAAAAGAATCCAGACCTAACATGTTTGAAGGATTCCCATATCCTATTTGACTATCTATACGAGAGATACGGCCATACAAGTCATACCGCACTCATTCAGACGAGTTTGCTATCGCCTCTTTGGGACATGTCCATAGGAGGGTCGTTGTCTTCATGTTTTGCTTTTTGGGGATGATCGTGTTCCCTTTGAAGAAGGCTAGAATCCACACCCGACTAGCCATGGTAACCAAAACTTTGATGGAAAGGATTAGTGGACAGACTTTCAGCATCATGTCCATGATCATTGCGGAGATATGCCGTTCCTTGAATAATTATCAACAACAAGGCAGTCATTTTGAAGGTTGTAACTTGCTACTTCAGCTATGGCTCATGGAACACCTCTAGAAAGTGGAATACTGACAAGAGATCTTATGTAGGGATTGGGATGATCATATCACCTTCCATCAACCAAGGCATATGAATTACATGCCTAGAATGTTCGCACAGCCAGAGGACGCCCGAGGATGGGTCGAATTATTTGAAAATCTTAAAGAAGACCAGGTGCAGTGGATGTTTGAATGGTTCCCCACGGATGAGTTCATTGTTCGATCCCGAGATGCGCCATTTCTCATACTGATTGGTTTGAGGGGAACATATCCTTACGTTCCTCTCCGAGCCATGAGGCAAGCTGGAAGGAAGAAAATCATACCAAGAGTCGAAAAGACAAATCACCTCAGGGCTTATTTCCAAGATGACGATAGCCCTCACCGGTGTCAAGCCCAACATTTGTGGAATAGAAAGATAGTTTTGGAAAAAGAATCCATTGAGCCAGACAGTTATCACGTCGGCTGTGTGCCGCACTATTCGGGTTGGCTAGAAGACTATGGCATAGGTCACCTCGGGTTTGTTCAAGGTCACAGGATTATTGATGAGCACGCTGAAGCACGGGTTAAGTACAATCAGCTACGTAAGAGAATTTGAGAGTGCGAAAGTGAGCATCGGGGAATACAAGAAGCCCATCAGAAATTGATCGAGGAGTGGAAAGAAATGGCTGTCAGCGCCAACAACCGGCTAGGCTATTTGAAGCAAGGTCTAGTGGAGCTAGAAGGAAAGTTCATCAAAAGGATCGAAGATTGCCAAAACGCTGAAGGAAATGCGGGCGGACATCTGGCTCGAGCCTACTTACTGCTAGGAATGTGCGAGTTGGTGGAGTTGTTCGATGGAGCCAAAGATGCCAAATCTGGGGAAGGTCCTTCTGGGACCAAGTAGTCATTTATGCTTTATCTTAATGATGTAATAAGGCCAATGGCCAATAGTGACATTTTATTTTCTGTTATGTAGAGTCGTTTTTGATTCACTAGGCCTACCTCGGGCACAACGAGGCACCAAAATTAGGACGTGATTTACATTCTCGCACAATGTGTTTAAATACGGCAATACTTCTCCTCAAAACCCGCACTAACTTGTTACCTTTTGTTTTCTTTTATTTTTATTCCCCTCCCCAAAGGATAGTTCGTGCATTCTGGCACCATCAGCATATTTCACAAGATCCAAGGGCCCTCCACCTCCTCCTCCTCCGAGTCCTGTCCCAAACAAGAACAAAGGAAAGATGGAAAACACAAGTGCTAGAAAGGAGATTGAAAGGCAGGAAACTTCTCAGGGTACCCCAATTGCTAAGGGAACTGCTACTCATCTTAAACAAAAATTGCCAAAATTCCAGGAAGAGTTGGACCAAGTTCGGAACTAGGCAAGCCTATCATTCTCTCTTGCTGCTCCTGATAACAACATCCAAAACTCCGAACCTCCACAAAACCCCCCGCAACTACAAATACAGCCTATCCACGCTCAAACCTGCTACACATGCAACAACACTCCACTGCTCATTCCCGAGCCACCAAACACCACAAACGACCACCTCCATAACACTCCTATCTTTGTGAAAACTGTACCGCACTACACCCAACCGATCTCACATGTGCCTGAGTCGGATGGCAAGGACTCCCTAATCAGGAACTTAGTAGCTGAGCTCAAGAAGTTAACTAACCGGGGTGTCGAATGTAGCAAAGGCATTGAAGGACTGAACTATGAAGACATGTGCATTCAACCAGATGTTGAACTTCCGGAGGGGTACAAACCTCGCAAGTTCGAAATGTTTGATGGAACCGGAGATCCCAGAGTCCACATAAGGACCTATTGCGACAAGTTAGTTGGGGTTGGGAGAGATGAGAAAATCCGCATGAAGTTCTTCATGAGGAGTTTGAAGGGAGATGCACTATCCTGGTATATCAGTCAGGAACCCAGGAAGTGGACGAGTTGGGTGAGCATAGCATCGGACTTCATGGATAGATTCTGGTTCAACACCGAAAATTCACCGGATGTGTTATACATACAAAATTTGAAGAAAAGGCCCACCGAAACATTTCGCGAGTATGCTACTCGTTGGAGGGCAGGAGCCGCAAAGGTCAGGCCAGCCCTAGAAGATGAGCAAATGAACAGGTTCTTCGTCTGAGAGGTTGATGTTGATCGAGGGTCAGAGATTCTCGGATATCATCAGACATGGAGAAAGAATCGAGGAGGGCATAAAAAATGGTATGGTCACAAATCTTGAAGCATTGCAGGCAACCAATAAGGCTTTGCAAACTGGTGGCACGTCCAAGAAGAAAGATGTGAGTGCCGTGATGGTCGCACAGGGAGCCAAGTCACCACCCAATTTTTTCCCTATGTATTTTTTTTATATACTCAAAATACTTTCAAAAAATAGCATATGCATATATGAGCATGCCCAAAAGTTTTGGTATTTTTCCCAATTTTTTAGATTTTTTTTAAAAGTCAATTCATTGTCTGTTTTAACAGTAAAAAATCCAAATCATCTCCAACATAATCATTTTTCGAGAATAACGTATTTCATTCTCATACTTACAACAAAATATAATTAATACAATTTTTACACATTTTTACAAATTTATTCGGAATTTCTAAAGCTTAATTGCATGAAATTGCAATTATAGCCTATTTTATAATTAACCGCGTTTTATAATTATAAAATTGTTACTTACATTTTTAGATTATTTTTTATATATTATTAATCAGTTAAGTGTTTTTAATTGACTTTTAAATTATTTTTAGTTATATTTATTAAATTAAATAGGGAAAATGGCTATTTAAGTGCAAGCCCCAATTCTATTTCAATTTTAGCCAAAATAACACCCAAATTTAACACCATTTTAGCCCCAATCCGAGCCCAAATTACCCCAGCCCAATTACCTAACCTACCTGACCCAGTACCCATTAAATCGAACGGGCTGTGTCTCTTTTAATCTGAGTCGTTGATCATTTTGATCAACGACCCAGATTCTCCCTTTCCATTTTTATTTACAAACGATCCCAACCCTATCCCCCATTCTCTAAAACCCGCCGCCTTTGGTTTCTCTCGAACTCTCTCAACCCCTAAAACCCTAGAAGCCGCCTACCCCCTTTCCGACCCAAAATCCATCGGAATCCATGGCTAATCTAGCCACGGGTGATCTCTACTCACCATCTTCTACTCCTATACGCCTGCTCCCTGAAGGTTCGAGGCCAGACTTCAAGGTTCTTTGCCCAGAACTTCGTCGATTCGAGGTTCTCAGCTATCTCCGGTCTTGCTCCAGCGTTTCTTAGCCTCCTAAGCCTGGTTCCGGCCTTATCAAGTCTAGATTTGATCTTATTCCTTCCAAGCCTTTCTCGTTTATAGGGTTCTCAGAAACCCTAGCCTATTCGAGGTTATTTTTTACTTATTTGTTTGAATCAGTGCTCGATCTGTGCTATATGTGATGTTTTAAAACATTTTCCCCCAATCTTCTATTTTTTTTTAAAAAAAAATTTGATTTCAAACTAGTGTTTCTGATTCTGTTGTTTAAATATTTTTGATTTTATTCATTTTGTTTATCATCGTTAAGTTTGACTGGAGCTGAAAACCTAATTTTTGGAGATTCGTTTGAGTTTCTGAGTCTATCTGTTTGATTTACCCTTTTTGTACCTGTTTAGTGTTGAAAACCCTAATTTTTTGGGGTTTATTTGAGACTCTGAGGCTGTTTATTTGTTTATCGCCTCTAAACTACACTAATTTCGAAATCCCTAGTTCCTTGGGGTCTATTCGAGTTCTTGGGTTCATTTGTACGACTTGTCTGTTTGAAATTACTAAACTTGATTCCTGCATCTCTTTTCTCTATGTGTTCCGAGTTCTTGCCATCAGTCAAACTCGACTATGTTTCTTGCTCAACTCTCTGCATGATTTGATTCTTTCTCAATCTATTACACTAAAACCTAACTAGCATGTTTGAATGTCTACTCTATGCTATTATTGTACGATGGTTCTTTTGCCATAGCGTGGCCTCACATATTTGATATACTGAGTCCTTCCTATGATTTATTTTTAAGCTCAAAATTGATTTCAAACTTTTACTTCCATGAATTTCTAATTTACTAGCCTGTCAAGGTTAATTGATTTTCTTTCTTTGATTTGCCTCACCGAACCTTTCCAAGAATAACTACTGTGAGCACGTGATTTTTGCTCTCACGACAATTACTCCCAAAAGTATAAAATAAAATAGTTGTGTATCGCATTTGATTTTGTGGATTGTGTGTTATTTTTCTTTGCCATCTTGCATGTGTGTTTATTTGTGTGAACTAATACAAAATACGTGTTATGTGCATTTAGGAATTAATTAGCCATAAAGTGTCTAGAAAAGAAAATTACAAAAAAATACATATGCATTGTTGTCCCTTGTCATTGAGTTGATTTAACATGTGTGATTTGCATTGTTTATTAGTGTATTAATTAATAGGCGTGTATTTTCATCTCTTTTAATTTGATAAAGCGTGTTTAAATTAGTGTTGGCTAGGTAAGAAAAGTGGGAAAATGGCTAAAAATGCAAAGAAACTAGGCCCCAAACCAACGTCTGGCCCAGTCCATAGAGGCTGGTCTTAGAGACGTCAAAACGACGTCGTCTCCAGGCCCTCCATCAGGACCGTTGATCAAATCAAATCTAACGGTCCAGTTCAGCTCCTTCATTAAGCTAAACGACGTCGTTCAAAGGCATTTAATCTGAGCCGTTCATCTCCATTGATCCAACGATTCCAGGCCCCCCTCGCAACCCGTTTCATTTTGACCCGTTCACCCCTAAGACCGACCCAGTCTCATTTAAATGAGACGACGTCGTTCGTCCTAAGGCAAGAAATCCTGGCCATCAATCTTAATTTATCCAACGGCCAGGATCCCATCTCCCATGCCCTATATAACACTACCCTCACACCCCACGCCCCACGAACCAGACCTCCCCTCATTCCGTCTCTCATCTCATCGTCTCTAACATCAGAGACGAAACCAAACCTCCAAGAACCCTAGCCGCCACCCTTCCCCTTCGCCGTAAACCCGGCGGCAACGATGCCAACGACCACCACCTTAACACCCTAAGACCTTTCAACCATCCTAAATCCAAATCCATGAACCGTTAACCTCGAATCAACCTACATCGTCTCGAATATCGATTTGAAGATTCGAGCAGAAAACCAATCGACCCCAACCAAGCCCAAATTCATACCAGGTCTTCACCTGACATTCCGCATAACCAAACCAAGCTGGGTTTGGTTCGAATCTAACCAGAAAACTACGAACCTCAAATCGACGGCACGAACCATAGAAATCTAAAGTGGGGACTCCAGTAGTTTCAGTAGACGATTGAGGTCCGATGGACCTTAGTTTGGGTGTTTTCACTTGAGAACACCCTAGTCAAGGTCCGTTGGGCTTCAAAATTTTGAGTTCCAATCAAGTTCGAGTCTTTCTGAGTTTTTGAGTTAATTTTCCCTTTCTTTGGTTCTTTCTGGTGTTATCCGTTATTTGTTCATTTTAGTTTTTAGTTTTAGTTAATTTTTTCACTTTTGGCATTCGACCATTCTGTTCATCTCCAACCAAGACCCTTTATTTGGTCAATTTTTCCTCTGGTCACAAGCAAATAGGGTATGAACCATATAGTCGAGCCATTAAATATCGACAAAACAGTTAGTCTCAGAAAATCACCTGTTTTGTCCAAAAGCATGAATCACCATGTAGGTTCTCTGTGATTGTGTTTGTTACCCAGTGT